>CAXIVR010000001.1:317860304-318056320 GCA_964035755.1 Teleogryllus oceanicus | reverse complement strand
AATACTGTCGTTTGCTTGTTACATGATTGAACTAAATCGTCATTTTCTAGCTGCTAAAACATAATTAACGGTAATGATTACAGTAGTAAATGATCACCTATTGATCTTTCCATTTTGTAAAATAGAGATTGCTGTTGCCAAAGAAATTAGTGCAAGAAAAATATAAACTTGAAGTACTATAAAACTATATTCCCAATGCTTCTAATACCTGTATATCCGAAGTCAAGATGCAGTGCCTCTGACCGGGAGGTCCTAGGTTCGAGTCCTGACGGCGGCAGGATTTTCGACACGCTCTTCAGCTAGGTCGAATTCAGTCGCTGTCTGGAGGAGAATTCTAGCGGCCGGCTGCTCTGATCGGTAACTTTCTGTGGTTTCTCCTATCAACACCAGGCGAATGCCGGAGCAGTACCCTAACAA
This sequence comes from Teleogryllus oceanicus, assembly GCA_964035755.1. Taxonomy (NCBI): domain Eukaryota; kingdom Metazoa; phylum Arthropoda; class Insecta; order Orthoptera; family Gryllidae; genus Teleogryllus; species Teleogryllus oceanicus. The sequence goes on along the minus strand of CAXIVR010000001.1, from coordinate 318,055,903 downwards.
ACAAGCCACGGACTGCGCGCGATCTTTCCTTCCTCTTCCTTGTCCTATCCTCTCCCCTTACACACACTTACACTACACTACCACATATTCCGGGAAACCGGTCTGGAACTTAGAGCTTGTCCCGGCTGGGGCGGTGCCCCGCTGGTGGGAGAGTCCTGGTTAGGGGGGAAACTCCACTAACCGACAGTGGGTCGGCGCCGGATCTCGCCATCCAGCGGGGGAAGATCACCGCCGTCTCCCGAGAACAAACATGCACTACACTTACGGGACTAATGACCGAATCAGTTGACGCGTCCGGAAACACGAAAACAACAACAACAACAACAACAACAACAACAACAACAACAACAACAACAACAACACAACCAACCAACAACCGAAGTCAAGTGTAGACCACGTAAGATGGCGGGGCGCCTTCTCATGCTTGGCTTCACTTGTAGAGCAGCATTGCCAATCATTATCCATATATCTGTGAACACAGAATATATATAATATATAATATATATATATATATATATATATATATATATATATATATATATATATATATATATATATATATATATATATATATATATATATAAATATTGTCTATCGGTCTACGATATGAAGTGACAACATTGCAAGTGCCGAAGCTTGAGATTCGTTGTTGCTTAGGTTACGACACAGGCGTTACCACGTGACCTCTAACTTTCAAACGCTGCCTCATTTTATTTATCAAATGAGTATTCGTCCCAGGATGCGTTGAAACCATAGGTGACGTGAAAACTTTGATAATATAAAATCTGTTTATGTGACGGAGTATGGTAGAATTCTGTGACGGTTGCACTGACAAGGGCGAATTGCAACTAGAGAGAATTCGGTGAGAGGATATACAAAGACTTAAGAACTTTCTGGAGTAATATTGAAGGTAAGCATATAATACAAAATTCGACGTGCAAATAACACGATGTTGACTTTTTTAAAATCACGATTAATTCACGAGCACTTGGACAATTTCTGACGTTAGTACAATACCTTCCTACGATGGTACGATATCAGAAGTTTCAAATTGGTTTCGTAATAATGAATTAACAGTTAACACATGAAAAACTGTGTCAATGCATTTTTGCATTTCAATCTGGCAATCGCCTACCCCATTAAAAATTAACAATATGCAATTAGTTGATGGTAAGGTAACATCCTTTCTGGGTCTCTCAATTATTTATTTATTTATTTATTTAAGTTAAACCTCAAATGAAATATCCGTATAACTGAATTGAACAGTATGTCCCACTTAAAACACTTGAGTTCACTGTGTTTCGCATTCAAAATTCTTTCAAATTCTGTCAGCCTTCATGCAGATCGGTGTGTGTATTTTGTAAATATACATTCCCGCCTGAGATATGGCATAATATTCTGGGGAAGATCCCAGTCTCTTAGATTTCAGAAAAAAATTTGAATAATAAGCAAAGTTTTCCCCCACTTTTCCTAATCGATTAAGAGAATACAGACATGGACTTTTGTTTTGCCTCTGGACATAAATGTAGATTCACTATGCACACTTTTCTTTGTGCTCTCCTTTCGCTAGTTGTGGCAGGAGTAAACCCTGGGGTACAGGTTACCATTTTGTTGCAAATACTACAAACTCAATTTTTTAAAGTTCATGTTCAAATGCAAATTAATTTTCTATTATTTAAATGCGAAAATTTCTATTTTCAATTGTTACTAGTTCTTTATTCAACTATTTAAATACTGGGGAAGAGATTCCGAAGCTCAAGAGAACATGCATAGATTGTACTTCTCCCCTATATTCACATAGAGATTTTACTATTCATTGCCAATATATCACATCAAATTAATTGTCATTTTGTAGGATAATAGTGTAATGTGTAGCATATATGACAGTGCTAATGGGATGGATACTCCTTTTTTGTAGGATAATGTTGACTACAAAATTATATTCTAATATAAATCTATAAGAACTGACCAGTATAATGAATAGGAGTTCGGAAATGTACAAATTTTCTTAAATAATCTACTTAATAATAAACTGTAAAAATGTACTCTTCTGAGAGCATTCAGATTAGGTTCTCCAACACTGTATTGGGGGGTGGGTAGTAGCCGTAGCCCAAAAGAACAGCTGACAAAAAGAGCTACCTTTCACATTTTTGTATTTTTTATTACTTAATTTTAATACTTACTAGATTATTTTGTAAAAATACTATTTCCAAGGATGAAAAAACCAGACAACTGTATGTTTAAAGTATCTTTTTATTTGGAATTTATTATTATTTAGTAAACATTTTTAACATTTGAAAATACTTTTAAAACAGTTTAAAGTGTGGGCAATGCCACATTTAGTTACTGGGTATGCGTCTGACTGCTATATTGTGAATTAACTATTTATTGTTTGTTTAGAAAGTATATGTCCTCACTGTTAGTTACATTCTTGTATAGTGGATTTCAGTGTACATATAATATTATTACAATAAGAACATATAAGTATATTATAATATTCATAATATTATAGATATTTATAATATTATAGATAGATTATATATAGATATTTATAATATTATATTACTATTATAATATTATAATAATAATATTTTTTTGACTCATTATTTCATTGGATTGTAGGAAGAGCAGTCCAGCAAAATTGCCTCAAATTTAAATTCATGATTGTTTCGATATTTATTTTGTCAATCTAAACATATGTTGGAACAATGTAACTTGATAGTACTGATGAATGCTACTAAATTATGTTGCAAAAATAGATACACAGTAAGACTGTAAAACAATACTTGTTCAAACATGAATTTTTCATTCCTAAGAAGAGCTGATAAAGACCTGCAATGTCAGCAATATTTTACTTCATTTAATTTATCATACCTACCTGACCTAACCTCATGAAACAATCAGTATAATGTTTTGAATTGATTTTAGTTTCGCTAAAAATAAAATTGGGGACTGTGCTATTTCTCATAGTCCAGATGTAGATGAAAAATATGACTTTTTATTTCACTCACTGTTTTTATTAAAATACTTATATTAAAATGAATATTTATCAATTGACTGATGAAACTTTTGTTGTAGGTTATTATAAATTTATAGAAGTTCTAGATCTGAAACATATCCACCATCTGGAATGACTCGCAATCACCCAAAAGGACTCAGAGAGGTAAAATAGTAGTCTGCATGAAATCATCTTGTATTTACTCATTTTTATAAATCAAAATTGAAATTAAAGTATTAATTTTAATTTTGCCTGCTTGCTTTTCTGTCTCTGTCTCTCTGTCTGTCTCTCTCTCTCTGTCTCTCTCTCTCTGTCTGTCTGTCTCTCTCTCTCCCTCTCTGTCTGTCTCTCTCTCTCTGTCTGTGTCTCTGTCTGCTCTCTCTCTCTCTGTCTCTCTCTCTCTCTCTCTTCTGTCTCTCTCTCTGTCTCTCTCTCTCTCTGTCTGTCTGTCTCTCTCTCTCTCTCTCTCTCTCTCTCGCTGTCTCTCTCTGTCCGTCTGTCTGTCTCTCTCTGTCCGTCTCTCTTTTTTTATATATAACTATTTGACAGCTTGCTCCATTACATGCTTTCAAATGCATATGTAACTTAGAATTAACAATATTTCAAAATAAAATTACATCTACAAAATATATAAAATGAAAATACATGAACAAGAAAATTGAAAAATTGAAATACATCAACTTGAAATTATATCAACATGAAATCATTGAGCTTGAAATTGAAATCCATTTTACTCATAACTTTATGTAAACACTATTTGTTTAATGTTCTGAATAAAGATATTAAATGCACGTAAGTGTTGTTTTACTAATTTCTCATATGTGTGTGTGTGTGTGGGGGGAAGTTCCTAACTTTGTTTTTATCATCTGTATTAGTTTTTTCCTTTCTTCTATTAGTAGGGAACATTCGTAAATGATGTGGTATACTGTTTGGTCTCCCCTACCACATTCACATGCTGGATTGCTTATAATAAAGAATCTGTGTAGATGTGATTTAGTGTTTCCGTGGCCTGTTATTATGGACGTAGATATTGCTGTTCCAGGTAATTTTTGCCTCAATCTGTCTTTGATGTTAGGAAAAAATGATTTTGTGATAGCGCTTTTGTTATTTCGTTCCATTTGTTCTGCCAGATTTGAATTGCTTCATTTTTAAATTTATTTACTAATGTAGTTTTCAAATTTTGTCATTCTATTGGCAATTGTGTATCAGCTGCAGCATGTTTTCTAGCCTGTCTGCTAGTACATTTCTCTAATTCCACACCATCCAAAATATATTTTCCATTCATTCTTTTCGAGGATTGTTATTTAATTTAATATTGATTCTATTATTAGTTATGTTGATAATTATTTGCTAAAAGTGCCAATGTGTCTTTACTGTCTGTATTTATTGCAACTGTTTGTTATTGCTTGAGATTTTCTAATCATTTGTAGAGATTTTAATACTGCATTTGCTTCGCCTGATTATTTGAACAATTTTATTTTGTCTATATTTTAATTCCATGATTTATTTGTTTTCTTGAAATATGACTGCTGCTGCTCCCACCTTATCTTCTGCTTTACTTCCATCTGTATATATTTGTATTCCATAAGTCATGCTGTCTATTACTTCTTTAATAGAGAACATTTCTGCCGGATGTCTCCATTGTTTGGGTTCCAGTGACTTTTCATACAATTCTATTCCTCCATGTGTTGCTTTGTACAGTTTGATTTTTGTTGAAATTGTTATTTCTATAGGTTGCATACCAGAAACGACACAAGAGGCATCGTATGAGACCGTCCTGTAGCTTTCAAACTTTTTATATTAATAAACCTCTGAATTCTTTGGATCTTCATGTTCTTGGAAATCTTTGTATCTTCTTCCCAAATAGGTGCTCCATATGTTAAGATTGGTTCAATTGCTCCATGGTAAATAATAATAAGTGCTTTGGATCCTAGACCCCAATTGTGCATTGCAGATCTTCATAACATATGAACAAGTTTTAGAGCTTTCTCTTGAATGTAATCAATATGTTTATTAAAATTGAATTTCTGATCTATGTATATTCCTAAGTATTTTAACATCTCCACTTGCTTAAGAGGTTTATCATTAAGGTAGATTTGAATTCTCTTTTCTGGTATTTTCTTCTTTTTGGAGACAAGAAGAACTTGCGACTTTAATCATTGAATTTTATTTTGTTTTCCTTGGCCCAAAATTCAATTTTCTTCAGGTCATGATTTGCAAAATTCTGTCTGTTATACTATGACCCTTTGCCTTAACCAAAAAATCGTCTGCAAAAGCTACAATTTGAGTTCTGTGAGTGAAATCTAGGGTCAGGAATGTATTATACAAAATATTCCAAAGGCCTGGTCCACAACATGATCCTTGAGGGCAGCCCTTTTGAACTTGTTTTCTATTGTAAATGTAGTGGTGTGTAGGCAGGCTCTCCTATTTTGGAAGTAGTCTCTCACAAGATTATATAGGTTTGTAGGACATTTCATTTCCCCTAGATTACCGAGTTTGCTTGGCCACCAGGCTGCATCAAACGCTCCTTTAACGTCCAGACTAATGAGAACAATATAGGGATAATTATTAGAATTTTTCTGTACAAATCGTTTCATGACCATTGCTGCATCTGTCGTCGATTTTTGTGGCATAAATCCAAATTGGCGGGTACTGAATAAATTTCTTGAAATTATATGATGCAATTTTCTGTCTATCATTAGCTTTTCCAAGACTTTTCCACCTACATTTAACAAACTGATTGGCCTATACTTTGGAACTGTTTTACATTCCTCTTTACCAGGTTTCACTATTGGAACAATTACAGATTTCTTCCATTGTGTTGGAAAGCATCCTGCCTTTAAGCATGAATTATAAATGGAAGTGAAGAATTCAGGGAAAAGCTTGAAGGATCTCAATATAATGTCAGATGTTATACCATCTTCTCCAGGTTTCCTAGGATTGAATTTTCTTATTACAGAGAATATCTCTTGTTTGGTGAATGGTGCATCATCTTGAGTTTAAAAAGGTTCCTTAACAAGTTTTCTTAATTTCTTATGCTGTTCACAATCATCATACACATCATCTTCTGGAATAAAATATTCTGTCATATAACGAATAGTACTTTCTATATCAGCCGTATGTTCTATCTTCTTTCTGCAGCGTGGTAATCGTTCCTTGTCCTCTTACCTTGTTTGCTGCTATTCAATACACAGCATTCCATGGATTGTTACAGTCTGTAACATTACAATAATTCTTCCAAGATGTCCTTTTTGTAGAAATAATTTTTTATTTATTCTGCTGATTGACTTCATGGTATCTATTTTTCTTCTCTTCCCTTAGATGTACATCATTAAATGTTCGTTGGTACAGCCTCCTAAGTGTGTTTGTTCGTTTTCTAAATACTGTCAATTCGTCTGTCCACCATGGGACAGTTTTCCCATGATGACCACGGGCATATCCTCTACTTATACGGAATGATTTCTTGCAAGTTTCTGTTATACAATTAAAACATCTGTCAACAAGTTCTTAAGTGTCATTATGAATTGTTACTTTGGTTGAAAGTTCCATATCTAGTTGTTCATTTTTTGACTCACAATTAAATGCAACAGCTAAATTTGAATTTAGGGACAGAAACAAAAACAAAACGTTTTAAGTGTCATTATGAATTGTTACTTTGGTTGCAAGTACTATCATCTTGCAAAAGATTTAATTTTCATAAGTATAACAAGGAGATTTCATTAGATGTTCATCACAGTGCCCTAGATAAAAATTGTTGGTACTATCAAAATGCAGAGAAACAGTACATAAAAAACACAGAATGTTAATATGGATAAAACAAATTTTAATTGCTACCAGGTGAATTTGCAGCACTCAAGAGCAGCTACTGTAAATTTACTCCAACTTATTAATGCCAAGAAAGTTGATATAGTTTTGTGCAGGAACTTTATACTCTAAATAACAAAGTAGTACTAATCCATTCAACAATTAGAATATTCACTATTGGGAATGGAAAGAAAGGGGTGACAATATTTGTCAATAATAAAACTTTAGATATTGCCTGTATAACACAAATTTCAGATGAAGATTGTGTAGTTGTTGAAATTCAATACAGTGATTTAAAATTCTTTAGTGCAAGCATGTATTTTGATCCACGAGAAAATATTGAAGAAGGTATACATAAAATGGAAAAAATTATTGAATTTACCCGCGGATATGGTCTATTACTTTCTGCAGATACTAATGCTCGTAGAAAACTCTGGCATGATGCATTGAACAATGCATGTGGGAAAAAATTAAAAGAATTTCTGACCATTAATACACTGTATGTACTTAACAAAGATGCTGGAATTCCTACTTTTGCGTCAAATCGAGGGAGAAGCTGTATAGATCTGACAATGGCTAACAACCTCCTTATAAAAATATTTTCTGAATGGAATATTTGCAATGAGGAGAGTTGCTCTGATCATAGAATCATTTCTATAACCATTGGTCACGTTCATGAAAGAATTGTAAAAACTTTTAATAGAATTAAATACATAATCAAAAATGAAAACTATGACATGTTTGAAAAACTACTGCCCCAAAATCTAGTGTCTGTCTGTCTGTCTGTGTCTCTGCTTGCCCATCTGTCTGTGTTTGATGACCTGTGTGTGTGTGTGTGTGTTTATAAAATGAAAGAACAGGTTCATTATGATAATATGAACAATGCCCATAATAATATTCTGATTAAAGGAATTAAATTCCATTCAGCTTTCTTGAAACTATGATTTTGAGATCATTGTTTTCCAAAATATAGATTTGTGATCAATGATTGCTATTAATCTCTGGAAGTCATTCAATACATAGAAAATCATTTTTGGTTTCGCGTTAATGTGTGCATTGCATGTGTGTGGGTGTGTATAGTGGTATTCTCTTACATTAAAGACAATCAAATCAATTCATATTATAGAAACAATTATTTTATTGGCAGCTATGCACTTGCGTTTTGTGACCCAATGTGATTGCAGAATCAGGTGTTCTGAAACACCTTGTCTTAAACAATAAAAAAATGTTTCTTTCATCGTGACGATTAAATTTGGAATAACAATATAAACAAAGCAAGAATTAAAACTACAAAATAAGTTGTATAATTCTATGTATTACTTAGATTTATGTAGTTACTTATACATTTAAATTTTATACCATGTGAGATTTTGTTGCTATCATACAGTTCTGATTTTTTCTTTGATTTTATTTAAAATTTCATTTGTAATTCTAGTTTTAATTCTTGCTTTCTTTTTATTATTATTTCTCTTTTAAACTTTATGATGTAAGAAATATTTTTTAATTATTTAAAACTGATTATATTACAGAATACCTGATGATGTGATAACATTGGCTTGCAAAATGTTGTGACTTTAGTGCACGGATGCCAATAAACTAATTGATAAACATGAATTGATTTAGGTCTTTAATGTAAGAGGATACAACTGTACATATATATTACATCAGTAAATACTCAATGATTTTTACCTAATATAAATATTGGAGTGAAGTTTGTGGTTGTATCCAAGATCTTGTGGAAATTCAATATTAGCCAAATGAAAAAAAATATGTTAACGTCTGTAGATATATGTAGTTTTCTTTTGAAAGTTCTTAGAATCAATGAAGTTTCTGAAAGCTTTTGCCATCTTCAGTAGTTACAACAAAATATGTTAGACTAATAATCCAGTCAACAAAGGGTGGTAAGATGTGCCTCAACGGCTTACATCACATATAGTTTTTAGCGTTGTTTAAATAAATCAAACAAAGGGGTGCTAACGGCGGCGGCGGCGGCGGCAGCGGCAGCGGCAGCGGCGCTAGCCGAATTCGTTTACTACGCTCCGTGAAGTCACGAAGGTTGAGCGAATTCGAGACTCGCGGGTTCTTGGTTGGGTGACCGGCCAGAAACCCCGGGATCTAACGTCGTCGAGCCCCTGGCCGAAGGGATAAAAGGCACTGACTGACTGCGACGTGACGAGACTTGACTGGAGATTATTCTCAGTAACAGATATGTGTATGAGTATAGTATGCCCAGTAAAGGAGGATTACTCCATAAGAAAGCGCTCAACGCCCAACAAGGGTTTAGAGACGCGTTGCATCGACAACGTCGCAACGGGAAGGAAAAAAAAGGGATTATAGAGAACGTGGAAGGTGCGATTTTTTATTTTTATTTTTGACGTGGGGGAGTAGTTAGCAGGTAAACACACTAAAAGTTCTAGGTTGTACTCATGATGGGTTGAGAGTACGTGAAAAGGCCCCCCCCCTTTTTTTTCGGTTTTCACTCGTTAACGTTGGGTTGTACATAAAATTACTCGACTAGCGTATCTGCTCGTGAAAACCATTAATTTATAAAAATTATATTGCCTCTCGTTTTCCTTCAAGCTTTTGTTTCTACCTCCCCAGACCTTTGTTTCAGAAAAAAGTTTTTGATTAAAAATTGGTGAGAATTATAATTCCTTTCAAATTATATTAATTTGAAAAATCAAGTAAATACAATTCAAGTAAATACAATCATTTGGAAAAATAATCAGATATAGCACTTTGTATTCTTTGAAAGATTATTCGTCGTACTTAAACTGAATTTTGTGTATAAGCACTTTGAAAACTCTGGAACGTTCTCTAAACTTCTTGCTCAGATGGGCTAATTGGACTATAAGAGTACAATTAACTAATAGGTACTATATAAAACGTGATATGCTAGTTGTTGTTTTTTTTTCTCAGAAAGGCCGGATTGAACGATTGTTTGGAGAAATCTAGTGGACGGCTGCTCTGAAGGACGATTACCAGTAGTTTCTCCAATCAATACCAGGCGAATACTGGATCACTACTTTAACACACAGCCAGCGAGCCGCGCACGAGCTTTCCTTCCTTACTCTTGTCTTCTTTTGTCGCCGTACATATAAAGTACACAACCATATGTTGGGAACTTATAGTCCTGGGTGGGTCGGTGCCATGCTAAGATGCCTTACTGAGACGTTCCATGGAGGTAGAAAACTCCCCAAACCGTCGTGCAGGTTGGTTCAGGATCTCACTTCCAACGACGGAAGGACTTCCACTATCTCCCGGGAAATAATGTCCTACACTTACGTGACAGTTGTTGACCACTCGGAGACGGTAAATACTGAAATCCCGTGAGTTTGAACGTGTGCACCGTGTGTTTTCCATTCCTCCCGCGAGCCCTGCTGTTTGCGCAGATGGAGTCACTGGTGAGGGCGATGGAAGGCCCGCGCGTGTCGGCGCCTAAGGCCTTGCTCGCGAGCCGTCCCCTGCACGCCACCATCGTGCAGTCGAAGCCCAACGCGCTGCTGGTGCTCCTCAAGGCGCCTTCGCCGGCTTCTTCCGGTCCCGCCTCGTCACACGGCCGGCCTGCCCACGCCAACCCGCCTCGTACGGGGCGCCGCCGTGGAAAGGGCCAGGCCGAAGAGCAGCTTGGGGACGCCAGGCCAATGGTAGTTGTGCCCACGCGCAGCGTCTTCATGTGCGGCTTGCCGCTGGCCGACGTCGACCTGCAGATCGTGCTGCCGCGCGGCTTCGGGCTCCCCGTCTATCTCTTGGAGGAAGACGTGCAGCATTGGCGAGACTGCAGCAATCCCCAGCATGGAGAGGGTATCTGCAAGACGGTCTACGTATCTGCGTTGTGGTTTATCAGCCTTCGGCCTGATTCCATCGCAACCCAACTGATGGCCCTCGCAAACTTCTGTAAAGACTATAAAGTCAGCGATGCTGGGTGCAGTGAACTGGCAAAAGGTTTTATTCGGTTTGTGAGGAAAGATATTCTAAAGAGAAAAGGAACTTTGTTGGATGCGGCAAACGCCCAGGAAGATAGAAAGGAAAAAGGAAATTTCACCAAGCCGAAGGAGCAGTATAATAGAGCGGAGAAGTTTCTCGCTCAAGTTCGCGCAGATATGGTGACGCTGAACTCTGAAGAAGATAAGCGTAAGCAAACGGCAAAAGTAGCCGTTTGCACTCTCGGGGAGAAATTGCTCTTGAACGAACAGCAGGTCCTGAAGGTTCTTAGCGAGAACGTGGCAAGTATGAGCTTATACAAGTCTCTCACGGCGCGGGTGCTGCGGGAAATGCAGACCGCCGCCGAGCGGTTCCTCGATCAGGAGTGCGCCGACCTCCCTGTGACGAACCTGCCGCCGCACCCGCGGCGGGACTTGCTGGTGGGCACAATGCAGTCGTTCTCCGAAGCGGCTGCCCGCGCCTTGGAGCAGATGCCTTGGGAGGCGGGGGCTGCGGCTGCCGCGAGGAAGTCGGATATAAAGTATCCGCCAGCGATGACTGCGTCGACGACCTCCGACGGCAACCGCGACACGCCTTCGTGCTGCAACACAGGTTTGGCCAGCGACAATGTCTTTCCTGAGCCGCCTTTTAAAGATAAGAAGGAAAATCTGCAATTACAAGAACAAGGACAGCAGGAGCTGAAATCAGAACCAGAAGAAAAAGGCCAACAACAGATAAAAAGAAAAGCAATTAGAAGAGAAAGGCCAGCAACATATCAAGGACCTCAACAAAAGGCAGAGAAAAGAGATAGGAACAAAAAAAGGAAAAGGGGGAATAATAAGCTTTGGAAGAAAATCAAAACAAAGGGTAAAGGACAGCCTCTGAAAATTGATCCGCAAAAGAGAGAAGTTCAGCCACAGCATGCTCAATCACTGTCAAAACAAATAAATGAGAGCAAAGGAAAGAGCAACTTCAGGAGAATGGATCTCCTAATCATAAATTCAAGGGAGAGGTAGTTACCAAAAAGGGGGTGAAAGATGATGGTACACAGACAATGAAGAGATAATGTATGGCTTGGTGATTAGTACAGAATTACGTGGTATGAGCTTGACATAAGTACTTTGAATTTAAAGAGCCTATGCCATAAAAGTTATGATTTTTTTTTTCAACATCTCATATTTGGTGTAATATAGAATGAAGATAATAAAGGTGCTCATACAAAAAGTATGTGTATAAATTCTTCCTACTACTGTAAACATACCCAGGTTGTATGTAAATGTTTTCAGATCAAATCAATATAATTTGAAGATGTTTTCTTCCTACCTCTTTAACCACGGTTTAAACTATGAAATGTTAATGCAATGATTCAATGAAAAGTATCAATTTTTCATGTTTTACAGAACTTTTAAATTCAATAGCAGGCAAACTTTGGATAAAATCCGTTTAAAATGCATTAAAGAATAAGGGCCTAAAACAATGATCCTAGTAAGAAACTGAAAAGAAAAAATCACTAGAATATCTAGTTTACTCTGTTTTCATGAATATGAATTAATTAGTTTAATTGCTTCATAATATCATATTTAAATCAACATGCAAAATTGAAAATTGTAATGTGTGTTAGGTCTGCATTTAAGAAATATTTTGTTTTGTGAAAAAGTCAGTGAAGTCTTTCTCAATTAATGTAGGACAGTTTTTGAGATTTTGATAGTTATTGATTGGCCTTAACTACAGAACACTTATTTTATAGTGAACTTCTGGGGACTAACATTTTTGGTTCACTGTATCAGAGGTCCATTATATCCGATAATGTCAAAATTAAATAGAATTTCTCCACAATGATGAATTTTATTAATATAGAGATGCAGCAAAGTATATAATGAAACGAATAAAGTAACCACACATATTGAAAATTTGAACGTCTTAATTTGACTTTAGAAAAGTAATCATTTTCAATTGTTTACTTCATACACTTTTCATTCTTTATTTCTCTACATCCTTCTTGAGTCTGTGCTTTCTTCGTACTTGATTCTGCGTTATCCATTGTCTCTAAGTGTCATAATGCAAACTTGACATCCTTCAATGCCTCTTGCACTGTTAGGACACCAACTCACTTTTGAAGGCCTTTTAACATCCTTTCCTAGGGCCATGGCACAAGCAGCTAATGAAACTGATTGCTGAATGAAACATTCCAATTTATATATTTGATTGACTTTTTTTGTGTTTCTAGGCACATCAACTGATTTGGTTTTTAGTCCCGTAAGTGTAGTGCAGGTTTTTCTTGGGAGATGGCGGTGATCTTCCCTTATTGGATGGCGAGATCCGGCTCTGAGCTACCGTCGGCTAGCGGGGTTTCCCCCTAACCAGGACTCTCCCACCAGAGGGGCACCGCCCCAGCCGGGTCAAGCTATAAGCTCCCGACCGGTCTCATAGAGTCCGGTCTCGTGATATGTGGTAGAGTAGTGCATGTCAGTGTAAGTGTGTGTGTAAGGGGGTGAGGATAGGACAAGGAAGAGAAAGGAAAAATCGCGCACGCGGTCCGTGGCCTGTTTGTTTGGGTATTGCTCCGGCATTCACGTGGTGTTGATCGGAGAAACAACGGAAAACTACCGATCAGAGCAGCTGGAGTCTCTAATTCTCCTATCAGTGACTCAATTCGATCTAGTTGAAAAGCTAGTGTCGAAAATCCTGTTGTCGTCAGGACTCAAACCTGGGACCTCCCAGTCAGAGGCGCTGCAGTGACATCAGTTGATGCACTGAGCTGCCGCTTCTGGTATGAGTGTATGTGTATATGTATGTGTGTGTGTATGTGTGTATATATAGATACGTTTTTTCTTAATGAAATGTGTTCATCAAAAACTGATCTTCAAATAAGGTCATGTTGAATTTTTTTGAAAATATGAGTATTACTTGTGTAATTTGGCAACCAACATAGTCGCTTACTGTCAATGTACTGCAGTTTGTGAAAGTGGATGGTGATTCTACACAATTGGATGATACACAAGTTAGAATTTGTATATTATTTCACATTTCTTTGTTTATTTTTTACTTTCAAGCAATTGTAAGTATACGTTTTAAAATTAATTTTTTAGAAATGATTAAAAGCTATTTTAACTTGCGTTCTTTAATTGAGTTAAATGTGAAAACGAATCGATTATTTCGCTTTTCTGAATAAGAGCTGGGAATGAAGAGTAAATCTTGTAAAAACTGAGTAATTTTGAAGAACATAAAAATTCTATATGTTATTATATTTTTCTATCCATTTTCATTTCTTGCTAGTGGTATCAACAATTTTAAGTGGAAAAATGTGTCCCCCATATGAATTAGTGGTCATTTTTTTGTAACCCATTGTTGTAATGCCACTCTAATAACAGAAGGCAGTAATGACGGCTCCCGTTCATTTGCTTTTATAAAAAGTAATATTTTTATATATTTGAAGAATATTACAATATTGTAATGTTTAATAATTACTATTATATATATTTCTCAATCTATTTGCATTTGTTTGCCAATGCTATCAGTATTTATTACCTTTTAATTATTTTGCTTTCTAGCATACAGCTTTCACTGAATATTGTAAAGGAAAAAACTCATGAAATATGTACATGAATTGGATGTGTGTACACTGCTTACCTTACAATGAATTCAATGCTAGATATTTATTTTCATTTAACCCTCACACGACTGAGCATGATACTGAAACACAGATGTTAGTGTGGGGACCCTAGTGACTCCCACGAAAAGCTGTTATCTGAATTTAGAATAGTATTTGCTTTATTACGTGTATTGTTTTTCATTGTACAATATTTTACAAAAATCTTTGTGTAAACTTCGCAAATATTTTGTAATGTATTGAAAAGTTGAAAAAAGAATGCTTTTGCGTACTCATCTAAATCATGTTATCATGTTTGGAATAACTATTATATTAAACATTTGTAATTTCACATCATTATTTTTAAAAGAACACTTGGACACACTTCCAGAGAACTTTCAGAAAATACGTAAAAGAAATATCTATTTCTGAAATCCACTATCTAATATCTCACTAACGCATTGCTGACATAAATGCAATTTCTTACAATTCCTACAACACAACTGACAATGTAAAACCCTGCATGGAGAGTAAAACAGAGAAACTTTCAAGTACTGCTAGCTAGCAGTTATCTTCCATCACCATAGTGTCATATTAGACATGAAACAACACACAATTACCACAGAAATATAAATATGAACGTCAAAATATCAACATTTAGAATAGCGAACAAGGGGTATCTTGAATCCCCAGAGTCATTTCTTTGTAATCCAAACATCATATTTCTACAAAAAGGGTGTTAAAAATCTTCCAAATAAATGAATATTTACATACATGAGACAAAAAATTCTACCATCTTTTTCTGCCAATTGTAAGGAAAAAAAGAGAGCCGGGGACCTTAGATCCCCCACTCGGCCATGTGAGGGTTAAAGTTTTGAATAAAAAATCTATTGCTTGAAACTATTTAATTTTCACCCCAAATGATCTGTGATTTTGAATAAGTTTTACAAATAATGATGACCGAGATGTGTTAATTATTTATTTATTTATTTTTTAAAAAAAAAAAAAAAAAAAAAAAAAAAACAGTTGAAACTGAATATGACGTATTTCTGAGAGAAATTGATATGAGTATATGAGTGATTGATATGAGTATATTCTGAGAGAAATTGTAGTATAAACAGAATTACAGAACCATTATTAAAGGCAAGAAAGTATTTGCTGTTTAACACCACTAGGTTGAAAATGTAACACACTAATTTATACTGAGTGTTGGATTTTTATGAAAATCCACTAAGGAAATGATGCAATTCTTTTAAAAACGCTTTACATTTGTCTTCATCAATCCTCCTGTGCACATCCAAATAAAAAATTCAAATAATTCTGAACATATTGCTTGTTGATTATTTTCTGACAAAATATTTCATATTTACACACGTTGAACTTCAATTCTGGAAATGTTCAACAACATTCACCACTTTCTGTATGTTTTTAGAAAGTTTATCAAATTCATTTATGGTAGACTGTAGGCAATTTTGTAAGTGGTGGCTTCAATTGCAAACAACAAAACTGCTTTAATAGATACTTCGCAAAGCATATAACAAAATTTCACATGGATATTAAACATATGAAAAAAAGGAATGTGACTTTTTACAATTCAAATTTTTTCAACATCTTGAATGTTAAAATATTTCGTATTATAGCATAAAATTTATGAAATAGTTCGACTTAGAACACTGTCAAAAACTCATTATTTTGCAAGAGCTATTTTGTAGCCTTAAAGAAATTTGAGATTTGACACTTCACCACCATACATAATATTTCTAAAGTAGTTGCTTGGTATCGAAAATGAAAAGAACTTTATCACATTCAATAGTTTGCAATTATATTGACGAATATGAAGAACTACGATATATTCATTATACTAAAATTTGTATAATTTTTCCAAAAGGAAAAGTGGCCTATATTACAATCAAATTTTAAAATTAACTAATCTACAAATCAATTTACATTGAACACATGTGAGAGCTATCCTGCTTATTGTATTCAAATTCAACCCTCATTTCTATGAGTCTACTGATACGTGCATCTTCTTGATGGTTAACTCTCATACCATTCCTTTGTCTATCAAGTAGGTTCTATACCTGATTTTTTTTGGGGGGGGGGGATATTGATAGGAAAAAGGATATTTCAATCATACAACCAGCACAAATTTTGTTGTGATTGAGTCAGTGTATTTGTTGTACTTACAACAGTGAACTTCATCCTATGTAGTAACAGCTTTTTTGCACTGGTTAACTTCCTGCTCAAATGCAGTTTTTTTTCCTTGTGGAAAAGAGAATAAAGATCCAAGTGTGATTAATAATTATTCACCAATAAAACATTTTATTTGAAGACTGTAAAGGAATGGTGAAATTAAAGTAGTGGTGCCTCAATAGCATGTACTTTCTTGCATTTCTAAATTTGCAATTTCCGAAAATGTAGAGTTCAACAAAAATGAGACCCACATCATTTTTTTTAACATCCCTTTATCTGTGGACAAAATTTAAAGAAAATGTTTGGGGCAGTTTTGGAGAAAAAAATATTAATTTGTTTTTTAAATGGTCTATATTTTGCACCAAATTAAACTAAAACTACTCATATTTTCGAAAAATTGAACATACACTTATTTCAAAACCTCTTTAAGGAACATATTCCGTTAACAATTTTTTTTACCTTCAATATTACAGTTGTTCGAAGACACTCCAAAAAATTGCACTTTAGCAATTTTCAAGGAATCTTAGATTTCAACATGAGACCTGCACCATTCTCTGAAGTATCCTTTATGCTACCCAAAGACAAATATTGATCAAAAAAAAAATTTTAAAATTTTTAATTTGTAAAGATCTAAAAAAAAAAATCAAAATATTTGTTTGAAAATCCCAGAGGCTCCAGTTCATTCAGATACATTGTGGAATATCAATTTTGAAGGAAATTGGCTGAATGGTTTAAGTGCTAGCAATGACCACAGAGAGTCGATTTTTCGGTATCAAGGACACACAAAACATGGATTCTGGCTACACCATATGTTAGAGGAAGTAATGTACTATACATAGGAACAGGTTTTATCCACTTGTTACCAGGGCCCAGCAATAATAGTTTTTCTGACAAAAATTCCACGATTATGTAACTTTCTCTTGTTACAAAGTACCTTCCCCAAAGTAAGGGCAAGAAAGTAAAAAAGAAGTTTTACATAGAGGCTTGTAACTTTGTCTACACACTTCATGTTAACCCTTTTCTCACAGTATCATAGTTGGTCTTTCATCTGAAGCAGCCTCCCTTACCGCGTACACTCCAGGTGATAAATAGTGCAGTTGCATGAAATTATATTGTATGCTCCATGGCATATGGAATACCATGTGAGATACTTTTTAGCCAAGAGGACTGACTCAGGACTAAGAATGTGGACATGGGGACATGTAAGAATGGGGTGTTAGTAAATCTGCATTGGAATTTGAAAGAAACAAGAGTTTTAATATCAAAAACTTATTACCCCTTTGTACCATAAAGTTAGAGAACTCTCCTTTGGCAAATCGGTATTCTCCTCCATTATTGTTCAATTCTGCCTGCATACTTTCACAATATTTACTTTACAATCATGTTGGTACAATAGACAAGCAATTTTAAAATGTTTGACATTAAATTATACTTTGTATCTTGAACATGTGTTGTGTTGTCCTAATATAATGTAATATCCTTTTATTCCTATTGTATATTGTCCTAATTAGTTCAGTGCCGAATTAATTTGGCAATGAAAAGGAAACTTTTGCCTGGAAGAGAGGAAAAACGTTCATCTATTAACATAAAAAAGACATACTATTTTAAACACATCAAAAAACTTAATGTGGAATATGTCTCTTTTCTAAAAGCAAGTAACTGCAAAACAAGATTCTTCTTCTGAATTAGTATCAACTTTTGTTTTAAATTTATTTTAAGTCACATCAACATCTACAGTTATTAGTAGAGGATGGATTTTAATGACCTAAAACATCGCTAAAAATGATCAATAAAATGCTCTTAAAATGTTTTAAAAATGCCCTTAAAGCAAAGAAAAATTATATAAAAGTTTGGATCAAAACTGGTTCAGATAAACAACGCAAGCTGTTGAATATGTTACCGATTAATCGAGGCTTCTTCCTTTTGTTCAGGAGAACTCAGCTTGCTAACTTTTGGTTCGAACAGTTCTTTATAAGGAAATCACTGTCTTGAGTTTTTTTGCAAAACCAGCCAAACCAACAGTGGCACTAATAGATGTCATAGGATCCTTACATTACAACTTACAACAGCTGACCTTACATCTGACAATTTATGAGTGAAGAAATGGAATAGGCTACTCAGGAATTCTGTGGAGAATTTGTTGGATCTGTAAATGTTATTTGTAATATATAACTAGATAACAATGTAATAAGAAAATATTAATAATATCTTGTTACATTTGTAAATATTATTTGAAGCAAATTCCATTAAAATGATGTTTAAATTGATGAAATCAGAAAAAATGCTTTAAAAATGATGGGAAAATGTAAAAAATGATTTATTCGTCGAAATAAAAAAAACGCAAAAAATTGACATATAAAATTAGGTCATTTCCTTTTTGCCACAACATAAAATTAAATGTCTCTATCAAAAGGCATTGTTCTACGGTGAAGCAAGATAAATCAATAAAATCCGTCCCTAGTTATTAGTGACTACATAACATTTTCACTGCTTATAAAAACAGTATTTAAACAAAATAGTACCAAAAAATTATACCTAATTAGGATATAAACATTTAATATTGATAAAGAGAAAATTGCAATTGTACAGTTTTGAAGTATATTTTGTAGAATTATACTCCATTTAGGATATTACTTGATTTACAGAATTGTAGTACTTTTTTTGATAATCCTCAGACGTTAAGGTTAGTCCTTGATCTTGCTCATCTATACTGTGCTTGTGTCTGTTATGCTGAAATATAGAACATTGATAAAACAATAGATTAATGTTGAGAGAGAGAGAGAGAGAGTGCAGAGGACACAGGTGGTAGGAGGGTCACCAGTTAGGGGCTTGTGATTAAAATTACAGTGACCAGTTCTTATTTGTGATATTATCGTCTGTTCTTTTATAGAAACGTCTTTGCAAGTTTTCGAGGTGTAATAATTTATTTTCAAGTAAAAGTTTACAGTTTTTTTGTGCAGACTTTAACGTTCTCCAGTGAATGTTCATCTCTCCTGCATTCCCCTGCTAGAGTACGCCACAGGAGATCGCCCACACCATCGCCTCTGTGCTTACTTATCGGAAAAAAGACCTAAAGTACTCATTTATTTTATGGTGTACTTCTTTGTTTACTGATTTACTTATTAATTTACTAAATTAATTACTGAATAAATTTATTATCGCTTACTTATTGAGATGTTTATTTCACCTTAGTAAAGGTTCCGCTCATAATACTAGCCATACAGTATTCTGTGCTGTAGACCATATGTTATATTTTCAGTTTTCCTTGGTTGATGTTAGGAAATGCTCTCAGAAAATAAGGTCTTACTCAATTGAACTGGGAGATTTCTGGAAGAATTAAGATTTGTTGGAAGGGAAGTACTTTGCCAAATCATTTGATACCAATTGTGAGTAATTTTAAATATTGTATTACCATTTATTAGTAGGTATGACAAAAATGTGCTTGTGGGGTAATGGTGGTTAGTGATTCTTGTTATCGCAGAGTGTCATTGTCCCAAACAAAATAATTTATTGATCTGAATGAAATTAAAAGCCACCATGGTGCTATTTATACATGTTGCAAGAATGGCTGGAGCGATGAATTCACTGAATGGCTTAAACACTTTAAAAACCTCCCTTGACCAACTGCCCAGGACCGTCTACTGCTGGTCATGTAGTACCTTGGAAGGACTAATGTGAAAGTACTGCTTGAAGTACTAATGTGTTCACTTTGCTTTGTGTTTCTTTAGTGTTCTCTCCAACTTCTCAGTCTCATCTATTTTTAAACCCAACTGGAGGTTTGCAGATGTGACTGCAGAGTTGGACACCCACACAAAGACACTGACCAATCAGGTCACAGTCGTTATCATAGGAGGGCAGAATGACATTTATTTTGGCGGTAACTTTGCACCAGAACAACATGTAAACAAATTACAATGTGCCGCCCAAAATACTAACATTGCAGTCTTGACTCTGCCCTTCTGGCACAACAGGCGAGATTATGCACGCACACCAACAATTAAAACTGCAAATGAGAGAAACAAATGTCACACTTTTTTAAATTAATTTCCTCTGAGGAAAGCACTTTACCCGGGATGGTCTTCACATGAACCTTGCTGGAAAACATGCAGTCAGTAACAAGCTTGCACAATACATCAACTCCAGTCCTATGCAGTCTCCTGCCAAAAATCCATCCCTTTCATCTTCCTTATGTTCTCCCTCCCCCACTTTTTCGAACCCTCTTACCTCCTCCTCTTAACATACTCCCATTTCTTCCATTCCAACTACCAATTCATATACACCTGATGCCCCATTTTCTTCAGAACCTGTTGCTGCTGGGACACACTACAACCTTCGACCATGCACTCGAGGTACAAATGGAGTAAATGTATAGCAACTACAGTCAGATGCAGCTGAAAAACATTCGTTTGGTACTTGCAAAAGATAAACATACTACACCATAATGTTCAATCCCTCTCAAATAAAGCTGAGTTTATCGAGGCAGCTCTTCAGAGCGATTTAAATCAAATGGATGTTCTTTGCTTTACAGAAGAACTTAGAATTTCCAAATTCCAAACTTTTACCTCGCAGGCTTTTATTGCAAAGAGAGAGAATCGCATAAAGGTCCTACAAATATGTTCTTGTATTTACTTCTATTTAGTTCTTGTTGAAATAATATTGATTCTATCTCCTTGACTGAATTAAATTTGTATTCCGTTGAAAATGTTTTTAAAATTTCTTTTGTATACATCTTCCTTCGCTAAAAATGATATTATTTTGCATCTACAGGCCTCCAACAATGAGAGTTGCAGATTATATTTTGTTCTTAGAAGAAGAGGAGGTAACACTTAACAAAGTCAGCAATCTCTTTTTTGAATCCATTGTTGTATGTGGAGATTTTAACATTGATCATGCGAGAAAGAAAAGTTTCTCAATTTAATTAATTCCTTCAATATAGATATTATATTTAACATGGATCACACTAAATTTGATGAAGGCAATCAATCAATTTATAATAAACAAAACTACTACTCGATATGAAGTTGAAACAAAAGATTTAGGATACAGTGACCATGATGCATAATTTCTCACCATTATAAGAAATGCGAACCCCTGACACAATAAATATTACTCATATAACTAGATTGTTTACTTAAAGTAAAATAAAATTATTCATTGATTACTTGATGCAGGAGTCATGGGATGCAGTTTATAATGCTGTTGAAAGAAACGATTTTTCAGTGCTTTGATTTCATTTTAACACTTGCTTTCCTCTTCAAAAATGAAGATTTTTCTCAGAAAAGCAATTCTTGGAAAGGGATTAGTACATCATGTTAAAAAAAGCGAATTCTTTCTTTCTTTCTTTTCTAATATTCATAACATATCTCAAGATATCCTCCTCTACTTTAAAAATACAAATCATTGTTAAGAAGTCATATGACAGGCTAAAATCATGAAACGAGCTCAAATAACAAAACAAATGCAATGTGGAATATAATAAAAAATACGACCAAATCAACAAGAATTCTTGTAGAAAATGTTTTAAAAATAATGATATAAATGTGAACGATATGGCAACAGTGACTAGTCCCTTTAATCAATACATTTTGAGAATTGCTGCCGATCTCACTAAGAGTCTTCAGCCACAAAATTCAATTTCAGGCATTTCCCCAAGATTTTAGACAGGATATTTGTTTGCGAAACTGGAATGTCTGTCTTTGCATCTTGAGAGTTGTTTATCCTGTGATAATTAATTTTGAAACGATTATTCTAACCCTACGTCATACAAAATTGGAA
The DNA here is from genome assembly GCA_964035755.1 of Teleogryllus oceanicus. Classification (NCBI taxonomy): domain Eukaryota; kingdom Metazoa; phylum Arthropoda; class Insecta; order Orthoptera; family Gryllidae; genus Teleogryllus; species Teleogryllus oceanicus. Next base: position 318,033,620 of record CAXIVR010000001.1, on the reverse strand, counting down.
CTTTTCAAAAAACTGTTACACTTTACTTGTGTCGATTAATGGCAAGTTTTGCTTAATATTTGAGTGTCCTTTTTATTTTTTATTTTTTTCTCGAAGTTTACTGAGGTCACCCCCATTATTGTGAATTTCTTCTTAAAATAAATAGAATAAAAAAAAAGTGTTGGGTTTGTCCCAGTGGCGTAGCTTCAATTGGAGTCTTCTTCTAAGGCTCTACGACCTTGAAATTAATGTCTCGGCCTGCTCAACTATCCTTTTCCATTTTTCCCAATTCTTCGAGTGCTTAATCCAATTGTCAATCTTCATTTTCCTAATGGCTTTTTCAACATCATCTTTCTATCTATTTTTAGGCCATTTTCTTCTTGTTACTCACTGGATTCTAGCTAAAGATCATGTTCACTATCCTGTCATGTGACATCCTATTAAGATGACCAAGCCAAGTTAATCTCATGGCTTGAATAAAATTTAATGTTTTTATGTTTTTGTATATTGTCCAGTTCGGAATTGATTTTAACCACCAATCTCCATTGGGCATTTTAACTGGTCCAAATATCCTTTTCATTATCCTTTCAAAAACCACAAGACACTGCACAACCTTTTCTGTTATGGTCCACGTTTCTGCCGCATACGTTACAATTTGTCTAATAACTGTCCCATACAGTCTTAGTATTACGCCCTTTGATAATATTTTGCTTTTAAATAAATGCAAACGTACAAATATATGTTCTGTTTCCCGCTACTATTCTTACTTTTATTTCTTCTTCCACATCATTCTTGCAAGTAAAAATTGCTCTCGGATACTTACAAGAGCTCACTTTTTCATAGGCTTTATTGGTAATACAATTGGTGTCCCCTGAGGAAAATCTAATGGTATTACCCCCCCCCCGTAAATTAAATATAACGTTAAAATTAACGACAACGCCAAGTAGGACGCTAAGGAATTCATAGAATTCCATAGTGGAGCTTGAATTGATAACCTGAGCTCTGAAGTTGGAACCTTTTTGAGACAATATCGTTTAAGGCATGGGAGTCCAACTTGTAAGACCTCAAGGGCTACATCTAAAACCTTTAATACGGTTGCGGGCCATATTTGTATTTAGTTTTCGGGCGATCCACTCTAAACCGCACTTTCGATCGCGACAGTTTGTCGGGCTGCTCTTGAACGATTGGCTGGAGGGGGCAGGAGGAGGAGAAGGAATGGAACCATTAGTGATATCAGACCATACCATGCATAAAGCAGAAAAGCATTGGGATGATTTTGAATTTCTGAATTTAATAGAAAGTAATTCTTAAATCTAAAGAAACTATTTTTACATTAACGGATTGTTGACCCTGGCAGGGCTCATGCGCTAGACCCGCAATGAGTGGACGACGTGGATTCAAGGAACTTCCCCTTTTCACTAATGACCTTCCGTGGGACTGGCACCACGGGCCCCCAGTTTGACAGCCCTGGTTTAAGGATTTGTTAAAATGTGACACTTTTGTTTCACGCCATTTGAGATTTCAAGAAATTTCGTATCCTATTTCAAGAATTCAAGGTCCATAAATGTACTATACCATTAAATATATCTGCGATGTAATTAATGACGTGCGACAGGTTCGAAAAAAACAAAAACAAAAAAAACGCATGTTAACTTTTCCCCCCTCAATCAGAGTCCAGTTTTCCAGTTGCGACAAAAGCCATGGAGTTTGTTATTGTGTTATCAGTACTATCAAATCAAATCTCTATCTTTCTACCGATGCACATAACTAGTATTACATGCAAGCAATGTTTTACTATCAAATATTGCCAAAAAGGCTCGTTGCTACCCCCTTCTGATTTACGATACATAATTGAATTGTGAACAAAGGTAATGATTCATGATATCAACTAAACGTGCGCCAATAATCTGCTTGCACCCGAGAGATCTTTTTCTCCCCTTCCATTCGTAGTTCCCCGCCAACCCCCTCCTCTTACGATTTCATAAGGCTGGCGTATCGCCGTAGCGAGCTTCAGTTGTTCTGGGAAATCGGAAGTGTACGGGCAGGAGGCGTGCAGCGGACACCGGTTGTTGAAAATTGGATTTTGTGAATTTGTTTTATTTCTGAAATTACTTCGTAGTTCGAGGTAAGTAAAATTGCAACATTATCATAGTTGTAAACTCTAATGGGAAGAAATGTTTCGCCTGAAATCCATGATTAAACCAAAGTAGAAAAATTTGTCAATGTTACAGTCAAATTCATCATTTTAAAGATATATAAACAAATCGTGAATTTGAACAAAACATTCTTATGATAATAGACTTCCTTGTGCATTTGCCGTCGGAATATAGAAGTGTGGTGATTAAATACGGAGAAAATTTTTAAATGTTTCCGTACGTGGAATAGGGTAGTCGTTAAATACAGGATATGCCCTGAATATTGGCTTGTGTCTCACTGTTCCGTCAGATTTTTCTTTGTTTCTGCCATATGTCCTCAATTTTTTTACTCTATTATAATTCCACACAGCCCTAGAAAAAAACTGTTTTGGGACTACTTGGGCACTACATGAAAGAACTGAGCTACATAAGAGAACGCAAGCGGCTAATTCCTTTGTTCAGAAAATAGTGTTACGTTTCTAAGTGGTGAATTAAAAGTCTCGTATTATTTTAACAAAAACGTTTATTTTATTTCTTAACACAATCACTGAAAACACTTGATTATTTATTTACACTACACTTCTCTTTAGTTATTTACACTACACTTCTCTTGATTATTTATTTACACTACTCTTCTCTTACACACTCGCACAGTCCTAAGCACTGGCCACAGTTCACTTCACTGATCACAGTTCGATGCACTTGCTCACAGTTCACGTTACCGACCACAGTACGATGCACTGACCACGGTTCACGTCACTGAGCACAATCACTGCACTGCTATTCACCGCGATGCACACACTTCACAGTTCAGCTTCCACTGCGGACTCAAGACTGACCCGCGGTCGCCGGCCGTCGCGTATTTATACTCAAGACAATCCAGAACCTTGCGGACACCGCGCACTTTCTGGAGTAATCCGCCTGCAGGTGATGCAACCCGCGCTCACAGGCAGCTCGTGGTCGCCGGCAGATGACGTAACCCGCGATCACAGGCTCGGGGTGGCACCGGCGGATGATGCAATATTCGTTACAATAGTTTTGGCTTTACGGTTCAATCTGAGAACTAAAAATATAAAGAAAGGGTGTGGGTTTTGAATCGAAGTGCATCTGTCACAATGTGTTAGTGCGAGAGAATCTGGAAAGCAAAGGGGAAAAGGGCTCAGTCAAGTGTTTTAATATCGACCAACGTCCTGCTGTATTTAATATTTTATGTAAATACCCTGAAATACTTCAAACTTTTGCCTTGGAAAAATAAGGAAATGACCCGGATAACGTGGTTCAAGAAAATTTATCCTAGAAAAAGTGTCTTTAATAATAATAATAATAATAATAATAATAATAATAATAATTTATAATAGTAATATATATAAATATAATAATAATGATAGCAAACTTCGCGGGACACGTATGGAAGTATGCGATTCCAGGGTTGAGGGATCCCTTAAAACCTCTCGTCCAGAAATACGTTCTGAGCTTAGAGCAGCTGATCTAATAATAGAAAAATGGGGAACTATGCAACAACTGGTAGAACTCCAAGGGAAACACTTAGATGAATTAAGTCAAAGCCTTAGGACGATAGAAAAAAAATTAAAAAAACCGATAAGTGTGAAGGAAGCTTTACTATCATGAAAATTGGATACCCTGAAGAATAGGGTACAAGAGGTAGTAGGGGAAAAGAGAATTTTCAGGGATCCTGAACTCTCTACTGAGTGGAGAGAAGGAAAATAAGGTAAGGGAAGATAAGAAAGACGTACGAAGTAAAAAGAAGGCAAAACGTTTTCTTGAAGAGTCCAGGTTATTGGCAAGCATGGGCTGGACAAACAAAGGGAAAACACTCCAAGATGTGGTAAAGACAACGGAAGAAATAGTGACAGTAGTGTGCGATACGTCTATGCCCAGAAGCAGGGGCCCCAGGAATAAACAACAAATGTACTGGTGGACCTCGGAAATAGAAGCACGTAGGAGCTACATTAAAGCTAGAAGAAAGGTGACAGCCAGGAACGATCCATACCTTAGAGAGCAATATAAAACACAGCGCAAACAACTTAAAAAAGAAATTAAAATGAGCAAAAACAGAAGTTGGAAGGAACTTCTAAGCCAGATTGATAATGAACCCTGGGGTAGGGCGTATAAGATAGTGACTAAGAAGCTTCGGATGGATCCCAAATACCTTACCTGAATGACCCACAGTGGATGAGAGGAGCTATAAGAGAGCTCTTTCCCACAAGGGATTCCTGGGAGAGACAAAGACCTAATGATTATGAGTTTAATGATGCTGACTACTTTACGACAGACGAATTACGGAAAGCAGTGAAAAATATGAAAACTGGGAAGGCACCAGGTTTGGATGGGATACCCACCGAAATATTAAAATTAGTGGTGCAAGTGTATCCAGAATGTCTTTTGGAAGTCTATAATAGATGTCTTAAGGAGGGGAAATTTTTCAGGAACTGGAAAAAACAAAAGTTAATACTACTCCGGAAGGGCAAGAAACCGTTGGAACAGATATCGTCGTATAGACCACTGTGCCTTCTTGACACTATGGGCAAGATACTGGAGGGACTAATACTCTCAAGACTGGAGGAACATATACGTTTTTCTCATAGACAATATGGATTTCAGAAAGGCTGTTCGACGACGGATGCGATTATAGAAGTAGTTCGCATTGCAGATGTAGCTAGAAACGGAACTGGGAGGAAAGAGGGATTCTGTGCACTTGTAGCAATCGATATCAGGAATGCCTTCAACTCAGCTCGGTGGAAGGACGTCATTGAGGCATTGACTGATAAGGAGATCCCTGAATACTTAGTAAGGATCATCGAGGACTACCTCCATGAAAGGAAGATAATTTACATGGATAAAATCAAGATTGAGGCAAATATGACGTGTAGAGTTCCACAAGGGTCCAGACTTGGCCCCTTTCTATGGAATGTTCTGTAGGATGGCATATTGAATATTAATCTCCCAAGAAACACGCAGATTATAGGATACGCGGATGACACACTTATAATAAGTCACAGCGATGATATCGAAGTGCTCGAACTAAGAGTAAACGAAGCACTCTATAGAGTGAAAAGGTGGCTAGATAGACGACTCCTTCAGATAGTAGGGAAAACTGAAGCGGTGTTAGTCACCGATCGGAGGGCTTTTCGCTTTCCAGATATTCGACTGGGAGATGAGAGAATAATCTGGAAGAACCAAATAACATATTTAGGAGTTGAGATAGACCGCAGACTTAAGTTTGGGCCACACATAAGTGTGATGGCAGAAAAGGCAGCGAGGAATGGCAGCGAGGATGGCGAAAAGGCAAACGTTGTTTCTCGCCGATTTCACAGCTAGACGGTGGAGAGGGTAAATGTAACGGGACAGTCGCCCACGTATGGCATCGAGGAATTAAGGATTTAAATTATATTTTCAATATATATTTTAAAATACGTGGTGAAATCGCTTGTCGTAGGGCAGCAGGAAAGGGGACGTTTCCCGTTAGCCGTGCGTCGCCGATGCAAGCGAGCAGGCTCTCCTTTGTTAACCAGCCCTGTGAAGGGGGCGCGCCCGTGACGTCAATGGCATTTTCCAGCCGCCGCCGACCAGCGCCGACGATTTCGGCGAAATTCTGACGTAGAACAAATTCCATTAAAGACGCTACTTCATAGCGTCAACCAACACTTCGATATAGCCACTATTGGCCACCCCGCGTCGCGTGATGTCGCAGGCCAATGGGCGTGAACATCGCGTGGATGCGATCATGTGACACCATGGAGCCACGGAGCTCCGGGACGTTGAGTTCTTCTGGCTTGAACAGCGTAGAGAACAGACCTTGCTCTGGTTTCGGGTTTCGGTCACGCGTAAGTTAAACGCATAGTTATCGAGTTACCGGACACCGCGCGGAGAGCCGGCGTTGCTATTGCCGCCGCTGCCGCCGACACCACCCCAGCGTCCATTCAGGCGCCTGGCCATCGCGCCGGTCGGGACTTCATTTCTAGGGACTTCAATTACCAGAACTTTATTTACCGGGACTTCATTTATCGGGACTTCATTTATCGGGACTTCATTTATCGGGACTTTATTTATCAGGACTTTATCGGGACTTTATTAATCGGGACTTAATTTTTCAGGACTTTTCTTATCGAGACTTTATTTATTGAGACATTATTTATCAAGACTTTATTATCGGGACCTTATTAAGACTTCATTTATTAAGACCTTATTTATAGGGACTTTATTTATCGGACTTTATTTATCGGGACTTATTTATCGGGACTATTGATCGGGACTTTATTTATTCGGGACTTTATTGATCGGGACTTTTTTATCATTATTTATCGGGACATAATTAATCGAGACTCTACTTATCTAGACTTTATTATTCGGGACTTTGTTTATCGAAACTTTGTTAATCGGGACTTTGTTTTCCGGGACTTTATTAATCGGGACTTTATAAATATAGTCTCTATAAATATAGTCTCCATAAATAAAAAAAAAAACCGATTAATAAAGTTTCAATTAATTAAGGTTCGATTAATTAAATATAGTCTCTATAAATATAGTCTCCATAAATAGAGAATTTATATCGAATTTATTTATCGGGAGTTTATTTATCGGGACTATGTTAATCAGGATTACATTTATCGGGACTTTATTGATCAGGACTTGATTGACCGGGACTTTATTAATCAGGACTATATTTATCGGGACTTTATTTATCGGGACCTTATTTATCAAGACTTTATTTATCAGGACTATTTATGGGACTTTATTGATCCGGACTTTATATCGGGACTTTTTTATCGGGATTTTATTATCGGGATTTATTATCGGGACTTTATTTATCGCGACTTCATTTATCGGGACTTCATTTATCGGGACTTTATTTATCGGGACATTATATTTATGGATTATTTATCGAGACTATGTATCGGGCTTTATTTATCGGACTTCATTTCTCGGACTTTATTTATCGGGACTTTATTTATCAGGACTTTATTTATCGGGACTTTATTTATCGGGATTTTATTAATCGGGACCTTATTAATCGGGACCTTATTAATCGGGACTTTATTTTTATGGCACGTTCGCGCAGGCTTTTCAAGAATGTCTCCAGTTTCCCTATCTGCTGTTAGTACAAAGAAGGGTGGTCCTACGTCGGTATTTGCGGCATATACCAATATATTTAGTTTTTTTGCTGCTCCTGCAACGTGAAACGGAAGCGTTTATCTTTCATCGGCGTAATTTTGAGTGTTCCTGTACTAGGCTGATCTATGGTTCTTGAGAAGGCATTGTCAGTTATAACGAATTTTTTCTCTCCATTCCTATTTTTTTAATTGTTTGAAATTTTACTAACAGAAACGGTATATCTTTGTTACAAGCACCTTTTCAAGGGCTTCTCAAGAATATTTCTAGTTCTCGTTTATCATTTCTTTGGAATGACATTGTTCTAACTGACGTGTGGGAGTGCCAAAGAAAAAATGGTTAAAACTTTACCTGTTGAGAGGTTAATAGTTCTAATAACTTCGGCGATTTGTTCCTCTTTTTCTCTGTCAGCATCTGTGACACTTAATCTCAAGTTTATATGTATGAAACTTGATTGGGGAGATTGGGGTGATTTTCAGTTGGATCCCAGTAACCCACACATTAAAAAATGTATTACTAGGTAGTTTCTCTTAAGTTCAGCAACTACCGTTTTTTATATTTTAGCCGGCGAGGATGATTCGGTTGGTTAGTGTAAGGGTGACACCAGACACTCGGCGTTAGCTGTTAAAGGATTTTGACGGTTTGTTAGGATTTTCGCTGCCTACTTGGGTTGGTTTAGAGTACTAGAACAGATTTGTGACATATCCAGTGCCCGAGTGCCTCAGTGTGTATTTGTTTACTCGGAGTCCTTGTGCGAATTGTGCGAGCTCCTCGATTGGACTCGGGCTAAGTGACTTTCCTTTCCCGGGGACAAAATTGGCGACGACCGGGCCCTCCTCTGAGCGCCCTTTTTGCGAACTCTCACAGGCGGAGGATCGCGTCCAGTGAGAGTGAGATCGACCCGGCGCCGCCGGTCTTGGCGTTACAACGTGGTACCACCCCCGTCTACGTCGGCTCGGGCTGGGCGGTCGGAGAGCAGCACTCCGGCTGGCTGTGAGGTGGCCCTTCCCCCGGCCCCTGAAGAGGCTGGAATGTAACTCTTGGAAAAGGGATTAGAAGGGATGCTGGTAATGAGGCCATCAGCAACAATGAAAAAGGAGGTAGTAGCGAAGCAGCAGCTGCTAAAAGACCTAAAGAAAGCGATGAAGAAACTGGCCGGGAATGTCCGACTCTACTCGGACCAGGAAAGAAATATGGACATTATACAGGAGGCGATAGAAGTGAACCAGGAGTTCACAAAAACGGAACTGGCTAACAAGATCGAGGAAACGGTAGAGCGCACTGTTGCGCCCCTACGGCAGGTCCTCGAAGACATGGCGCAAGCGCAAGCCCGCGCAATGGAGAAGGCCGTTATCCCGGTTGTCCAGGCAGCCGAAAAGGTGGCGGCAAACTGTGCGGGCCGGCAATCGTACGCCGCAAGGGGGGCCTATGCCGAGCGCCCTACGGTGGGCGAAATAATAAAGCAAAAGAGACCGCCCACTGCACAGCCAACCCACAGACAAATACGGTCGTAATAAAAGCCAAGGATGGCAAGATGATCCGAGGCAAGCTAGAGGCGGAACAGGCGGTGCAGAAGCTGGCAAAAGAAGAGAACGTCCGCGTCCTACGGACCTTCTACAGCAACGGCCTCTATTTTGTGAACGTGGCGACCCCTGAGGGTGTCACGAAACTGAAGCTATGTGTGGGGAATTCAGAAATAGTACAGGTGCACGAGAGGCAGCTTAAATGGCCAAAAATCGTGCTACACGCTATCCCCACCGACAAGAACGAGGAGGAACACATTTCAGAGATCAACTCGAACACCTTCGACGGAGCCCTTGAGAAAGGGGAGTTGAAGGTTCTGTTCAGGATTGGGAGAGAGAGGGCAGACCGCTCGCACAGGAGTTGGGTGCTCCAGGTCTCTCGACGGGTCTGGCGTGCCGCCAGGGCGGAAGGGAGATTGTTTGCGCACTGGGTGGCATACAATGCGGAGAACTATAGTGTGCCGACGCGATGTTTTAAATGTAACGCGTTCGGACACACTCAGAAGCGAGAGAGGTTTAATTGTAAGAACGAAGCCTCCTGCCACAAATGCGCAGGGGCTTGTGAAGCGAAGGACTGCGAAAGCGATGACCACAAGTGCGTAAACTGCACACGTGCGAAACGAACAGATACAAAGCACGATGCAAATAGTCCAAAATGCCCCGAGTACGTCAGAGCCTTGGAGGTGGAACAGGCGCGCACCGACTATGGCGTTAACAATAGTACAAATTAATGCGAGAAGGTCGCGCGCGGGCATGGCGAGCATGAAAAATTGCTCAATTCAGAAACCCCCCAGACCTGGTTCTACTCCAGGAATCTTACACAGTAAACAACCTGTAGCTGGAATTTCCCGACTATCAAGTCTTACAAACGTTTGGCCAGCTCGCCCCCCGCCGGCGGTCTTAGTAAACAATCCGAACATCCGGGTCCTTCACATGACCCATCTATCCAATACGAATCAGGCTATAGCCGAGATGCGAGTGCGGGACGCCAAGCCCTTTCTCCTAGCATCGGCATATTTGTCACCCAACGAGGACCTGACGGACAAACTTAATGTACTTGACAGAACCATAGACGCAATGGACAGGCGCACCCCATTCCTCCTAGGGGTCGACTCTAACTCGCACTCCGTCCTCTGGCATGACGAGTCAACGGACGAGCGGGGAGAGGAGGAGGAAGAAATATTTTTAAGACGGCTTACACATAGCCAATGAGCCAAACCAGCCGGCAACGTTCGTACGGTCCCTGGGAGGTGGGAGGAGGGCACGAACATTGACATAACGCTCCTCAACGACGCCGCTGTCCCCTGAGTTTCGGGGTGGCGGGTCGCTGACAGGGCAGTCGTCAGTGACCACCGGGCGATTTTCCTCACCTATCACCTAGAGCCCCAACAGGATGGGATCACTCCAGATCTAGACGGTACAGACACAAAATTCCTGGTGAGAAATGCCCGCTGGGACTTGTTCGCTAAGAGGCTGACCACCCGCATGCTCCAGGTACGCGAGGACTGGCGAAGGGAGTCCATCGACGGCAAGGTGCACCGGCTAACTGAAGCAATAATCGAAGTAGCCAAGGGTAGTATCCCATACGGTCCGCCAAAACGACCAAAGACCGTACACTGGTGGAGCGGGGAGCTCAAGGAGCTCGTGCGGTTGAAAAGACGTGCGAGAAATGTCTACCAAAGAAGCAGGAAACGAGGTTACCCGGATACGGAGGCCCGCTGGGCAGAATACAACATGGCCAGGCATAGCTTGGCCAAAGAGATAAACGTATTGTAACGAATATTGCGTCATCCCCCGGCGCCACTCCGAGGTGCCTGTGATCGCGGGTTACGTCATCTGCCGGCGACCACGAGCTGCCGGTGAGCACGGGTTGCATCACCTGCCGCCGGATTACTCCAGAACAGTCGCGGTGTCCGGAAGGTTCTGGATTGTCTTGACAGGTATAAATACGCGACGGCCGGCGACCGCGAGTCAGTCTCAAGTCCGCAGTGGAAGCTGAACTATGAAGTGTGTGCATCGCGGTGAATAACAGTGCAGTGATTGTGCTCTGTAACGTGAACCGTGACCAGTGCATCGTACTGTGGTCGGTGACGTGAACTGTGACCAGTGCATCGAACTGTGATCAGTGCAGTGAACTGTGGCCAGTGCTTAGGACTGTGCGAGTGTGCGAGAGGAGTGTAGTGTAAATAAATCAAGAAAAAAAGAAGTGAGTGTAAATAACTGAAGAGAAGGTGTGAAAAAAGGAAGAGAAGTGTAGTGAAATAAATAATCAAGTGTTTTCAGTGATTGTGTTAAGAAACAAAATAAACGTTTTTGTGAAAATAATACGAGACTTTTAATTCACCACCTAGAAACGTAACAGTATGTAAGCAACGCTCCTGGGAGCAATTCATCACGACCATAACAGAGAGAGACCCCTGGGGCGTTCCATACAAGATCGCCTCAGGTAAGAGGAAAGTAATAGAAGTCTTATCATCGATCCGGCAGGATCACGGACACCCTGGCACGTGGGAAGAGACCGCACGGGCGTTACTGGGCGCCCTGCTCCCACCGGACACGGTGGAAGATGACGGACCGGATCATGAGGAACTGAGGAGGCAAATGAAAGTGACGGAGGACCTGGAAGAAATAACACCTGCCTTCAACTTCGATGAGCTGGAGACCGCGGTGGCGGCACTTAAGGCGGGCAAGGCTCCCGGCGTGGACATGGTTCACCCGGAGATGCTCAAGAAAGCACTCCCCATCATTAGAGGGGAACTTCTAGACCTATATAACACATGTCTGTTTTCAGGATATTTCCCCAAGACCTGAAAGGTTGCCCGGATAGTGTTGCTGAGGAAAGACAACAACAAAGGACCAGACGAAACAAAAGCATACAGACCAATATGCCTGCTCTCCATCTTGGGCAAGACACTGGACAAGTTGGCAGTGGCCCGGGTGGGAAATAGAGTGAGAAAGGCGGGGGACCTAAACCCTTCTGAATACGGGTTCCGCCCGCACCACTCCACAGAGGATGTGGTCAATGCCTTACTTGCGACACTAAGAGTTTCGACACATCGCTATGTATTAGCAACTTTTCTGGACATAGCCGGGGCGTTTGATAATGTATGGTGGCCGTACATATTTGCCCAGCTCCGGAAGTGGCGAGTGGGCAGAGAATTGTATGAACTATACAAGAGCTTCCTCGAAAACCGAGTCGCCCTCATTGCAAGCGCGGGCGACAAAGTCCGGCACGACTTGACCAAAGGGTGCCTACAGGGGTCCAAGTCGGTCCCCTTTCTCTCGAACCTCATAATAAATCCCCTCCTCGGGCGGCTTGCCGCCGAAGGGGTAACGGCCATAGCCTACGCGGACGATCTGGTGATCGTTTCGCGGGGGCACTCAAGGCGTGAAATGGAGACCGCAGCTGAAACGGCCCTGGAAATAGTAAGTGGAGCGAAGAATCCAAAATAACCATAGCGGCGGCAAAGTCTGTCGATATGGTGATCACGCACCATGTACGGACCGCCCCCGGCGTGTCCAAACCATGTAAAGGTAGGCCCCTCTGCATCAGATACCCTCTGCATCAAGGGGTGGCAATACCCACGATTAAACAACACACATACCTCGGAGTGGTTCTGGACCCTGCGCTGACGTTTGTGCAACATGTCAAGACGTCGTGCAGCAAGTCCAGGGCATTCTTCTATAAACTACGCAGGGTTGCAGGTGTACGCGGGCATATCCACCCGTCAGCCCTCAACAAAATATACACTGGTGCTTTCATCCCAATAATTATGTACTGTGCGTCGGCACGGGCTGAAAGAGCCCACACCACGCACATCAAAAGAGAACTTACAAAAGCTCAACGAGTAGCCCTAGTAAGCTTTACTAGGGCGTACAGGACATCGGCCACCTCCAAGTCATCTCGGTGCATATGCCCCTGGATCTCATGGCGGGCCGGGCTGCAGGAAGGTATAATATCAGAAAAGGGATCGGAGAGATACGAATCTAAGGACAGACCTTCAACCTAGAGGGGGGCCGAGCCGGTCTCACAGCAGAGCTGCTCCTAAGATGGCAAAGCGCTGGGACTCCTCACTCAGGCGGCCACAACGAAAACGTTCCTACCGGATGTCGAGCTAACAAATCCACCCACACTTCAGACCTGGGCTCAACTCACCCAGATGCTTCTGGGGCATGGCCCGTTCAAGGCGCAGCTACGCAGGCTGGGGCTGGCGGACACCTCCAGATGCGTTTGTGAAGAGGAGTTTAGCAACTTTTCATCGATTAACCTTCTCTGTGATTGTCCACAGTGAGCATCGAAGCGTAGGTACATAGAATCGTATATTGGACACGCGCTCAACGAGAATGCGGCGATCTCAGATTGCTCATCGAATAGATCGTCATACACACTATTGAATCCTTAGCAAGCGCTATAGTTAACCAAATCCATTCAAAATGCAATACAACACCGAGCGAGACTATGAATAAAGGCAGTGGTTTCGGCAGATAGCAGATCCTACCCGGGTCCACGCCCCAAGGGACGGTAACGGACTGTGGGCAACCCACAGTCCGCTAAGAGGTGGGCTGGCCCCCGAGTGGTCAACGGATGGGACAGAGGCAACCCGGAGGAGGCGAAAGGCGGAAGCGGATGTGTGGACGAGTGGCTCGCTCTGGGGGTGGTACACCATCATCTGAAACTGGTGGTGCTGCCCAACCCCTTAATAGGACCTGCGTTGCTGCTTCGCTATCAACCAGGCCAAGGCTTTGTCGACACATACATCTGCAAGCCAGAGCGTCCCGACGGGGTCCTCGGGACTAAAAGGAGACTGGGAGGATACACAAACATTTTTTTAACCCTCCCTAACTAGACACCCCTGCGCGAGAGCGGAAACCCAATGGGTGGATGCGTCTGGAGAGGGCGAACGCGGACTGGGTGGAGGAGTCGGCTCGCTCTGGGGCGGTGGTACACCTCCATCAGAAACTGGTGGGTGCTGCCATCCCCGTAATTGGACCTGCGTTGCAGCTTTGCTATCAACCAGCCCAAGGCTTTGTCGGCACATCCGGTCGCTAGCACTCTCCGGGAGCAGACGTTCTCGAGGCGGAAGCAGCTCGTCGAGGGGGAAAGCCCAGAAATACTCCACCCGAATTAAACAAAATAAATCACAACGGGACAATCGCCAATTTTGCGCAGAACCCGAAACCTCTGTAAAAAGTAGTTAATAAGTAATCCCCCTTGTGGTGAAGGAATCCCTTAAACAGTCCTCGACTGCTGTAGTAGTAGCTTTAGTAATAGAATTCATGTACTCAAATAGTATTTTAAACTCCAATGTTAATTAGATCTAGCTTATGTATTAATTAGAAAATCTTTTAAAATGTTCAAATTGTATTAAACAAGTAACATCTTTTAATGCCAAAATCCTAAATGTACTAATAATCCTGGTTATCAGTTTTTAACTTGTAGTAACAGTAGTAGTTAGGTATAATATCACTTGTAAATAGTAAAAAATTTTAACTTAAATGTCAAACCAAAAATTGTTTATCCACACTCACTGGTAAAGGTTAGAACTCGCAAAAATTTGTATTAATGTAAATCCATTCAAGGAGTACTAACATATACGCAATACATGTATTATGACCTCAATATCTAGAACCTACCACAAATGCGACTAAGGTGGACGAATGGTGGATAGGGGCGAAAGCCGAGGTGCCACCACTCTCCCACCAGCTCGACTGGCACTTGCAGTCTTATGTAGAAAGAACAGTCAATAAACAACAACAACAACAACAATAATAATAATAATAAGAAGAAGAAGAATATCCAGTGCATATTTTACTTGATATCTTATCCTTTCTTCTAGAAACGAATCCTTGTTAGTAACCTTGATTTTTTTTTAATTTTCCATTTGATCTATACTGGGCACTGGTTCGAGGTTACCGCATGGTCAGTCTTGTATTTAACGCAATGTGGTGACGATGGGCAGAGTGTTTTTTGTGTGATGTTTCGCCGCATTTAGTGCATAGGAAACTTTAGTTTTATCTAGAAAAAAATTGGTTTTATCGTTTAGAAAGTGAATTTCAACGAAAAAAATCGAGAAAAATATTATTTTTCTCAATAAGATCAATATTTCTCTTTTATTAAAATAAACTTAGGAAACCAGAAAATGAAAATGATAAAAATTATAGAAATGAATTGAAGAAATGGGAGGAATATGTTTTTTAAATGCTGTAGCAAGAAATAAAATAAACCAAACAGTCTGCTCCTAAAGGATTAAAATTTGCAAATATTAAATTAGAAATTTCCAACAATATAAGAAATAAGCGTTTTTTTTTTTTAAATTAAATTTTAACCATTTTTTATTAAAGAAATTAGAATGAGCTCATACTTTTAGAAAATAATTGCTTTTTAATGGACAAATTCCTCAATGAGATGTAATGTATTACGAAAGCAAAGTAGACGGCAGGTACTGTCAATTGTCTGGAGATTCACTGGTGTTCTAGAACTGAGTTACAATAGTCTTTTCATTTGTTTTTTACAATAGTGTTATATTATGCAACTAGTTTATGATGTTAAGCTTTATTGCATAAATACACGTTTTAAAAATGAGCGACGTCAGGTGCATGTTTTCAATTTTGTACTATTGCATAAAGCAGCTCTAGTTGCATTCATTATTTTTTGTACAGCAGCATTATAAATTCATGAATATCAGAGTTAATTTTTGAAGACGACTTTATCATGAAGTCACGAGTAACTGGCATCTGTGCGAAAAGCTGTGACGGCAGTTCGGTTTACCGACAACTCGTCACGAATTGCTCGCTGCGTTGACTATATATGTGAGGACGTAATTATTCGTGCGATAAACGGCAAATTCGTCATAATCTGGACCATTAAGATGCCAGTTTACGAATGATTTCTTGCTAAGAAAAAGGTTATTTATAATGCTGGTTTACACATATATATTCATTATGCGACTCTACGCAGCAATGTTACATGTACTAATTTACGTAGTATATTTTGTTTCGAAATATTTCTTCGCTGCTTGTTCATTTTTACAAATGTTGTAGTGTACAAATTACACATACGAAAGAAAAGAAAATTGTAAAATTTAATTATACTTTTCAAAGACTTTGAAAAGGATATAAAAAATTGTATTTGATTTTGTAAAATAAAAGAAGTGAAACAATGCTACCAAGTTTTATTAAGTTTTTAAGGCTTCGTATATCAAACTGGTTAAGTGGCGTTGTGCGTTGGTAGCCCTAGTTTAATACAATTTTCCCAATAAGGAACAATGTGTACAACTGTTTTCCCTAATTTGTTAGAGATAGCTGGATCTAAATATGAAACGCTTTGTTCGGGAATGATTTCTTTACTCTCCGTTCGGACATGTATTCAATTGTTGGCGAAGGCTTAGTATTCTTCATTTGATCATCCTTGAAGGTGGCTAACTAAACTTCACATATGTATTGATCAATCTTGTATTTGTTGAAGATTGGACCAGTTTAATCCTATTGCAACATTCCTCTAGCCATCTCTGCACCCAGCCGCTGTTCTTTGCGCCCAGGGTAGAAATCGCAGGCGCCTGCCCGACCGGCCCACAGCCCGCGCCATCCGCACCTTGGAAGCAAGTCCTCGCTGCCGATACCTCCTGCGGGCGGGGACGCGCTCGCTTGAACTCTATTGGTTGATGGGGCAGCGGGGCGCCAAATATTATAAACATATAATACTATAGCCGAAATGATTGGAGCAACTGGACGTACACCGGGAGATACGGGTGTTATTCTCTGCTGGGGCAGATCATTCTTCGAACAGTCAACGTATAATTTCTAAGTTTGCGAGTGGGAGAGAGAGAGGGGGAGAGAGAGAGTGCGAGTGGGAGAGAGAGAGAGTGCGAGTGGGAGAGAGAGAGTGCGAGTGGGAGAGAGAGAGAGTGCGAGTGGGAGAGAGAGTGAGAGAGCGAGTGAGTGGAAGAGAGTGAGAGAGTTTATTTTTATTTATTTATTTATTTATTTATTTTACGTCAAAAAACAGTTAAAAACTGCGTATGACGTGCTATGGGGAAAAGTGAATTGTGTGCATATTTTCAAAATTCTGTGATCCCTACACTAAGTCATACTACTTATTTTAAAAAAAAATAAGCAATAAATTTTAAATTTTAAAAAAAAAAAAAAACCCCAAAAACTCCCATGTAATAAACTCTATTTTCAAGGATAAATAAGCAATATATTTTGGCTCTTATTACTTCCTACCGCGACAACATGGAAACGATAATTTGAATAATTGTATTTCCCACTGAATTCTAGAAGACGTGCACAGAAAATGAAGTTACATTTATGTCCAGAAGCAAAACAAGGGGCCATCTCAGCATTTGCTCAATGGATCAGGGAAACTGGACGAAAAACCTGATCGAGATGGGGGTCATTGACCCGGAAGCTGTAGTACAATAGTTGTTACAGGTTGTTTATACTCATTTACACAGTTCAAATGGTAAATAATGCATTATGTATCATTGTTAAAATTAATGTTACTTTTCTTGTGATGCTCAGTATAGTCTCTAATAGTATAGAAACAGTTATGCAGCAGAAACGATTTCACTTGGGATTTAAACTTTTCTATTGAATTTAATCGTTTAATGTCATCTGGCAAAGTGTTGTAAAGTGGAAGTAAGTGGAAGAGAGTGAGAGAGCGAGTGAGTGGAAGAGTGTGAGTGGAAGAGAGTGAGGGAAGAGAGTGAGAGAGTGAGGGAAGAGAGTGAGAGAGTGAGTGGGTGAGGGTGGGAGTGAGAGAGTGAGTGGGTGAGAGTGCGAGTGAGGTAAGTGGGTGGGTGAGAGTGCGAGAGAGTGAGTGGAAGAGAGTGAGAGAGTGAGTGGGAGAGAGTGAGAGAGTGAGTGGGAAGAGTGAGAGAGAGTTAGTGAGGGTGAGAGGGATGAGAGAGGTGGGAGAATGAGAGGGAGATGGGAGAATATTTTTTAAACGTAGTTTAGGTTGCTTAACCGCTCAGTGTAATCGGTATACCTATACACTTCCAAGTAATACCTGTATCTGAAGGAAGTGAGATATTAATAAAGTATACACACACGCATTGATGAATAGAAAACATGAATTTAATGATCTGAGGAAAGAAAATCGTGAGAATTTACAAGGATTATTTCTCGAGAAATTTTCTTTTACCAAGATTATAATTGACAGTTTTCTTAAGCTACATTACAAAATGGCACAAGCGTGGCCATGCAAAAGATGCAATTTGCAATCATAGAATCAATTTTGAATAATTAGTCAGAAGTCTTTCTTTGATTCTCTCTTTGAATTGCCCAAAGCAAAATGACAATTGCTTGGTTAAAAAGAAGCGCCCAGCTGTTTCAAAAGCGGCGTCCTACGCAGGTCAATTTGGGGTGTCGGACTGGAGACAACAAGGACCGTACGCCGCAATGCACGCAATGCTTGCTCTGGGGTCACTCAGAAAATGTCTGCGGCCGCCCCTCGCGATGCACGGGGTGTCCCGGGCATCAGTCCACCTCAGCTTGCACCGCCAACAAGCCGACCGCAAAACCCAAGTGCGCGAACTGTGAGGGGGACTATTCCGCTAACTACAGAGGATGCATAATCTACCTAAACATCTATAAAATCAACAGCGAAAACTACAAAAAATCCAGGACGTGAAGGAGGAACGCGCAGTAGCCACCGTAAGGCAAAAACTCATCTCTAACCCAGAGAACTTTTCCGCAACTCAGGAACTCCGGAACTCCCGCTAGCACTTTCGCCTGGGATAGGCAACCTACCCAACAGCAAAGTAACGCGGACGGCCCGCCCACAGGCGCACTTTTAGACTTAAAAGAGCTTTTCGGACTACTAAAGGAACTGAATTTTCCAAAAAATTATTCAGTGCTTAAAAACTGTAACACAAATCATGACAGGACCTGAAGGCACCTTAACAAAAATAGTGACTGTAGTTCAAATTTCTGCAGATCTTTTTTAAATGGCTAACGTGACAAACTATACAACACGTACAAGGCACAATTACCCGAACTAAACGAGATATTGAACAATTCTGCGACGACTTCAGTTCGCAATACTACAAATTCAGAAGACTTTTCTAAAACCAAACATACCATTTTTTCTCCGAGGCTATCAGATTTACCGAGACGACCGACCGATGAGGCAACAAGGAGGCGGCCCTGCTATAGCTATACGCAAAAACATGCCCCACACGAGACTACCGATGCCACAAATTACAAACGACAGAAGCGACATAATACGAACTTGGTACTGCAACTGGACCTGTACTTTTCATATCGACTTACAAAAGTCCTAACAAACACCTCCAAACAGCCGACCTGGCCACTCTCTTCTCCCTCGGAATGACAGTAGTACTCGCCGGCGACCGAAACGCAAAACGACTAGAATGGGGCTGTAGACGCAACACACAGGCAGGCGATACGTTATTCGATTTCATTGACATCGAACCGACAATCTCCATTCAACCGCCATCCGGCCCCATGCACTTAATTAATGACATCTGATCACCTTCCCATTGTCTTCGCTCTTTACCTCGGCGCCTACCCTCATGCAACCTACAATACACCAAAACTCCACTAACCTGCGCGATTCCGCGATAGATTCCTACCCCCTCACTACAACAAACGAGATTGATACCGCATTAGACCCATTCAATTATCAATTACGATACTGCAATAAAAAATTTACTGACAGGCAAGAACAAAACACGAACAGAGACGCACCCCCGACTGAAATAATAATAAAAATGCAAGAAAGAAGACGAGCCCAAAGACGCTACTACGCCACCCGCGACCCGGCTGACAAGGCAATCTTTCAACGCACGAGACGAACGGCGTCCAAACTAAGAGAACATAGAGCAGGAGAATGGGACAAATTCATAGCAAGCACCGACATGAAAGACCGCCCAGACATACGGAAAGTTCAAAAGACATTACGAACAGCGAAAACTCCAATGACCGCCCTCCGCGACCCGATAACAAAAATCGAAACCTACGACCCGGCCAGAAAAGCAGAAATTTTCTCCGAAACAATTCATAGAAAGTTCACTCCGACCCCGACAAACTGCTACATCTATGAAAACGGAATCTACGTACCGGCAAATGAAACCCGACCTCTCAAATGTTACCGCTCTACCTTTTCACTATATTCACTAAAAAGCCTACAGCAGGTCACTCTAGTAACCTAGTAGTATTACTTGATCTGTGACTTGTTATGACAATGTCACACCAAAAATTAGGAATGGTTTTATATGTCCTAACAGCCCTACAGGAGTGGGTTCGTCTTTTAACCTGCTTTTGTAACAAAAGAAACTAGCCAAGTTTATCTTTTAACTATGAACAGAGTTCTAGATATATTCTGTTAAATACTTGAATACAATTTTATCTAGCATTTACACATTACGTTGAAAAATTCTATCACTTGCTCTACCTTTAGCAATTACGTGATTACCTAACAACTGCAGTTGCGTTTTAACACTCGCATAAACACTTTACATAAAATTATATTACCTTCACTTCACAAAAACAATAAAATACCTATACACAAGACAATAATACATGGAAACACAAAATACTGAAAAAGAATCACATACGAAAATACCCTTTACATACACCTTCAAATAAATTGTCACTTGAATGGTGAATGAAATATATAAATATACAAGACGTTTCATTTTCACGCAAAGAAAAAATGTCGTTATGCAATGAACGTGCGATTAATAATAACTCTTTTCCTAATTATTGGTTTTGAACAATTTGAAAACGATTAAACAATAAATTGAAAATACACACTAAAAGAACAAATATCATCGTTAATAGAAAAATGAAAAAACAACCGAGACTGCATATAACACATTTTGGGTCTCTTCATGTTTCTTTACACCGTTTAAGAGTGACGCGTGTTAGTATACCTATGGAGAAACCCATCACATTTTTATAAATCATTTATTATATAATTATATTATTTGCATATTATTTAGCTGGTTACTTATTTATGAATTCAGTTGTATTTCAGTCTTTTAATTCACGAATAATTTGCCTCTCACTTCAACATTTTGGTGTAATCAAAATGAAAGTTTTATTTAAAATAATACAATCATTCAGGCGTCCTGTCTTGCTCAACACGAAATAATTAATGAAGATTAAATTGTTTTACTTACGGCGTTTCGACATTGACTCATATATGGGGTTTCGTGCTAATCATACAAGTTACGAAGTTGCCAATACGAGCAAACCATTGCCGCGCATTGCGAGCTCATTCATTATATGTCTGATGCAATTATGGGCTTGGGAAAGTAATACACTTGTATTTTGTTCCAGATGCCCCTGTGCTATGGTACCTGCTCACATTTTTACTTGTTCCAGATAAACTTGTGGTAATGAGATCTGCGTACGTTTGTTTGTATTACAAGTGCCTTCGTTTTAGAAATTCAATGCATTAGTTTCAATTAGCAATCGTAATGACACGTTGTGTCTCCACGTGAGACTGTAATCTAAGTAAAGGTTTCCCTGCTACAACTATAATACTTGTACTATTTCCTTACTGTATTAAATCTATTTGGTTTGAAATTATTTATTTACTTTAACCTGTCATCACCTTTCTAAACTGAGTTCAATTTGTGTTTCTGAAGCTAAGTCTCTCTGTGAAATGCTCTCTGTGGTATTCAAACAACCTCCTTTTTAAGTCACCACTATTTTATGTAGGTCGGATAAACTTTCCAGGCAGCTTCCCAGCTCAACGTAAGTTCTCAATATACTTTATCATACATGTATCTAGTAAGATCAATGATCATGAATTAATTATACGAGTACTGTTTAGTATTATAATTTCTGAATCAGAATTATCAACAGTATTATTGCACCAGCATTATCAACAGAATCAACTACGTCAACATCAACTGAAAATTGTTACATTATATAACTTCACTTAAATTTCATCAAACTTTAGAAATAACCAGTTGTTTCCAAACTTAACAGCATTTCAACTTTAAAAATTTCTGAAAATTTTGGCATTTTAATGGAAATAAGATTTCCAAGCACATTTTGATCTATTTAAGAAAAAGTCGAAGAAATCTGCAGCAGGTTTTTTGGAACATTTTGAAACTGTATACGAGCTTCATTTTAAATATCCCTTAAAAATTTAAAAATGTTTGCTAAATCGCAGGGCTGCCAGTATAGCATGGTACCACCAGACGATTTGAAACTCAAAGTTATCCACATGCACCGTGGTTGATATTCCCCGACCCATCTTGTAGAAATCAAGTCCATGAGTGTTTGAAAAGGATATTTGTGCTCTTGGGAGCACTTTATAGGGAACCTAAATATTTGCAATTTATTCTTAAAAATGATTCCAATTTTTTTTTATTAAACCTTGTCTTCTGATAGAGCAAAGCACGTTTAAGTATATTAGCGCAAGTCTCCTTTTTTTGGTCTCTCTGAATTTTCAAAATTGAAAAAGCTCCAATTTTGTTTCGATGTCTTTCTACAACTTTAATATTGAAGAGAGATGTTTTTCCTGATTCAAAGCTGTTTTCCAATGATTGGTCTTGAAATAAGGCGTAGTATTTTTCGTAAAAATGTGGATTTGCGTATTTTCCGTGAAATATAGGCAATTTTTAAATGATTATTTTCTCAGAAACTGATTCAATTTATTCGTCATTTTTTCTCAGATATAACAAAGGGCGGTAAAGACTGCGGAGGTCCCTTTTTCGGCGAACTTATCTTCGAAAATTACAAAACTGCAATCTAGATATTTTCTAATGAAACCTGTTCAAAAAAATTAAATCTATCAATATATTCATGTACAATATTTTAAAAAAAGCGAGTAGTATTGCCTTTAGTAGTGGTAAAATTAAAAAACTGACTCCATTCAAAACATTCTCGGCAGGAAAGGACTCATAATAAATGGCACGGGTTGCATTTTCATTGTACTGAATTTTTGAAAATCGCTTCAATTACTATAAATATAAGGCGGTATGTGCTGTTGTATGCCACTAGCTTACAATCTAAATCACAATCGCAAAACTATTACTTTTGCTTGTAAATAACCTGCACAGGTTTCCCTGTGAATTTCTTTAAATTCTTAATTACGAATTGTAAACATAGCACGTTCCGTAGGAAAGTGACGCAACTAAAGAAATAAGCGATTTTCAGTCGATGCCACTAAGAAGAGTTCTCTAATTTTTAATATAGAATTCGAATTAATTAAACGTCAGTTACAAGGAAACATCGAACAAAACAGTAATAGAGAGAAGAGTGAATTCGTATGACAATACTGACATCGATATTGTCGCTCTAGTTTCTTAGGTGTACTGAAAGGATATTGAGTTGTGGAATTTTCTAAGTTATGTGACATGTGTCAAATATATTCCATGTCGCATAATATTAAGTAACTAGTAGCGCTCGAACAGCACATACTTTCTCGCACCATTTGTAAACATTACTTTACATTATAATATTACTATAACTTATAATAATACTATAAGAGTAAAATCTCGTCCAAAATAGAAACTTTGAATTGAAAATTTTGAAGCCGTTTTAAAAAAATTGCGAGCATTACTGTAAATGCGAAGTTTGAAGCTTTTTCACAGGAATCTATTGTTTACGAAAAATTTCATTTGAAGTCCTTTCAAGAACTTCCACTGACAAATGTATACAAATCAATGGGAATATGCACATTAATGTCGTGCGAGATATTTCAAAAAACGTTTCTGAAAATTCGGAATTTTGAGCTCATTTTTACCGAAAACTGTTGAGTTTTCCAGAAACTTTGTTTGAAATTATTTAAACCACATGTACTCATAAACCTAATAGTGTTATGAAATCGCCTCTAAGGTAAATATTAGCGACGCGAGATAAAAGTCGAGAAAATTAAATTTTTGTAATATGTAAAAAACCAAAAGAATAGAGCAATATGATGTTTATATCATCGGATAGGTTTGGTTGGGTACTAACCCTACCAAAAATCAAAAGAAAAAATATGGAGCCATTTTCGAGAAAAACATGTTTTGTAATTTTTTTAATTGCAAATATTGCACGCTCTATTCCACCAAATCTACTAAAATTTTCAAAAAAGTCTACATGACCTTCATAAAAGAACTATTTATGGGTAACAAATTTCATTTGAAGGAAAAATCTGTGTTTTCAATTTTATAGTTGTAGGAAGACCCCCTAAAAGTTCACTTTTGCAATTTTCGAAAATTCAGAGTTCACCGTGAAAATGGAACCTGTGCCACCTTCATACGTGTTTTTTACTCTATTCTTAAAAGAAACTTAAAGAAAATATATGGAGCCATTTTTGAGAGAATGTTGAAAATGTCAGAGGGGCTTAATGTAAAGTACCCCCAAATTTTAAAGAATGTTTTTTCAAAATCTTATAGAGTCAGAGAGACAGGGGTTTCTTCAATTTGGAAAAGATCTTACGCGTGGTTTAGAAGATAGTCTTGTTCACATACGACGGACGGACGTTTTGAAAAAAAAAAAAAAACTACTTTTTCGGTATCAGGACCCCCGTGTGTATTTCCCGAAACGTGTATTTCCTTTGAAATCTCGAAATCTATTTTCCGCAGCATTTTATAACTTTCTCTATACAACGTAGATTAATCCCGTATATACGTAACGTATGGAAACGAGAAGGTAACTAGAGGTACTACAGAATGGCACAGACTTTCTCGTCGTAAATTTGTATAATTTCCTTGGTGTGTCTGTAAATATTCATAAGGCAGCAAGTACGAAGAAAGTGTGTGTACAGTGTAGTGAGTACCAGTGATATGAAGGTACGAAGAATTGTTATAGTGTAAGTGATGATAGTCTTGTCATTTATTTGAGTTCTGACAAATAAAATGACGCTTAGAGAAGGGAAGCTGTGACATACCAACATGTCACAGCTTTTATTTACAGCAGTCATTTCTTTACGAATATTTGTCGTAAATGGGGTAAATATACAAGGGTAAACAAATAGAAATTTGGCGCCGTAGCAACGGCTGTTAAGTTGTTGTCAAGGTCAATAAACTTCATTCTGGCATTGGATCTGAGGGCACGGCTAGCTGATCAAGTAAACAATTTAGGGATTGGTTTAGAAAGCAATGACAGTCTAGGGCATAGCTAGTTGATTATGTAATCAATTTAGTGATTGGCCAGGAGAACCGTGACAGTCTATTCACGACGGAAGTGCGTCGAATGTTTCTGGTGAAAAACAGTAGAAAGAAATTGGCCGAGTCTTAAAGGGCTGAACAGAAAAATTATTTTCACATCCTGACATGTGTCGTGGTGCTGTGCGGATCGCTCGCGGATGATTAATTTTGTGAGATTGGAACATGTAAATTTTTCTTCAGAGTGAATAGTTATCGGACTTTGAGTAATTCTTGAGTGTGACGAAGTTCTTGAGATTCTCAAGATTCCCTCGTTCAAGTGCGCGCGAAGACGGGTACTGGCAGGATAAGGTTCGAAGGAGCTCATGACCAAAAGAACATTCTTTATTTGTTACAAATTTTTGAAGTCATATTTTTGCGTGGCATTGAGAATAAATCATAAGTTTCTTTTAAAATAAAACAAACGATTTTCATTTGGCCAATTCCAGCTAATAAGTAGCTAGACAATGTGTGTGTGTGTGTCTATATATATATATATATATATATATATATATATATATATATATATATATATATATATTAGCTAATAGCGATTCTTTCTAACGAAACCCATCGACCCAGCTAGCGGGATATTGATTTTATTTAGATAACATTAATTTTAATAATATTAACGTAACCTTTTCCTGGCGCCCATGTTTAAAACATGAATTCGGAACGGGTTACATCGAAACGCTGAATAATTATATACGCAGTTTGTGTGTGGGCATATGTTTCAGTATATTACTCCGTTAATACGTATTTATACGAGAAAGTAAAATGCGATTGATTACAACTTGATTGACTGATGATTCCGATCACGTCAACTGCCAAGGCCATTATTTCCGTTAGTGTAGTACATGTTTTGTATCGTGTGCAGTGTCATTCAGCAAGTTGCTGCAACTTCTACTAAGCTACTACTGCTAGTAATAATAATGATGTGGTGACCTTCCCCACTGGATGATATCCGGCGCCGACCTACATGTCGGGTCACGGGGTTTTCCCCAACCAGGCATCTCCCTTCAGCGAGGCACTGCCCCAACAACCCGCTCTAAGCTCCCGACTGATCTTCCGACATGTGTGTGTAGTACATGTAAACGTGAGAGTAACAGGTAAGATTAAGACAATAAAGGGGAAGGAAAGATCACGCACGGTCTGTGGCCCGTTTGTTAGGGTACTGTTCCAGCATTTGCCTGGTGTTGATCGGAGAAACCACGGAAAACTACCGATCAGAGTAGCCTGCCACTAGAATTCTCCTCCAGATAGAGACTGAATTCGACCCAGCCATCTAGCTAACGTCGAAAATCCTGCCACCATCCGGACTCGCACCGTAGGACCTCACGATCATAGGAACTGCTGTGACATCAATTGATGCCACAAGCCGCCTCAGCCAGTAAAAAAGAATAAACAAAATTAAATAAAAGCCAGTAAAAAAACCGCAGCTAGTAAAAAAGAACAAACAAAAACAAACAGACCTCCAACAAAGAGCTGCAGATCATATTTTGTTCTTAGAAAAACTGGAGATAACACTTAAAAAAGTCAGCAATCGCTCTTTTGAATCCATTTTTGTATGCGGAGATTTTAACATTGATTTTCTGGTCGAATCTTGCGAGAAAGAAAAGTTTCTCAATTTAATTAATTCCTTCAATTTAGACATTACAATTAATGTACCTACACGGATAACACAACATTCGATGAAGGCAATAGATCAAATAATAATTAACAAAACTACTACTCGATATGAAGTTGAAACAAAAGACGTAGGATACAGTGACCACGATGCACAAATTCTTACCATTACAAGAAATGCGATCACTGACACAATAAATAATACACATACGACTAGATTGTTTACTAAAAGTAAAATTAAATTATTCATTGATTACTTGATGCAGGAGTCCTGGGAATCAGTTTATAATACTGTTGATACAAACGACAAATATAATTCCTTTTTTTCAACTCTTTCATTTCATTTTAACACTTGCTTTCCTCTTCAAAAAAGAAAATCAAATACTTCACGGAAAAGCAATTCTTGTATAATACTAGGAATTAGTATATCTTGTAAAAACAAGCGAATAATTAATTTTTTCATTTCTAAACGTCATGATGTATCTCAAGATTTCCTCATCTACTTTAAAAAATACAAGTCATTGTAAAGAAAAGTCATAAGGCAGGCTAAAATCATGAAAAACGATCAGGATATTTTGAACTCAAATAATAAAACAAAAGCAATGTGGAATATAATAAAAAATACGACCAAATCAACTATAAACCGTGTAGAGAATGTTGTTTTAAGATATAACGATATAAATGTGGACGATCCGTCAACAGTGGCCAGTTTCTTTAACCAATACTTTTCGAGCCTGCCGATCTCACTAAGGGTCTTCAGCCACAAAATTCAATAGCAGACATTTTACCCAAAATTTTAGACACGGTGTTCGTTTCCGAAACTTCTTCCAATGAAATTCTCAAAATAATAGGTAAACTAAAAATAAATATTCGTCCGGTTTAGATGAATTCCCGAATTCTTTGTTAAAGACCTGTGCGTATGCCATTATACACCCGTTAACTCACCTATTTAATGCAGCCTTATGCACTGGAACGTTTCCAGATATTTTCAAAACAGCTAAAATTAAGCCGCTATGCAAAAAAGGCCACATAAATGAAATTCAAAATTATCGGCCCATTTCTCTTCTATCAGTTTTTTCGAAAATATTGGAGAGACATTTTTACATACGAATGGAAACAAATTCTTACAAATTCTTACAATTACTAATAATATGAATACTGACACAATAAATAAAACACGCATGTGCAGAGCATTTACTACAGTTAACATAAAGTTATTTACGGACTACTTGCTGAAAGAATCATGGGAGGCAGTTTATAACGCTATTGACACAAATGAAAATATAATTTATTTTTCTCAAAGCTTTCATTTCTCTTTAACGCATGCTTTCCTATTAAAAAAGAGAAAATTAAACATTTCACGAAAAAGTAATCGGATCAGAACATCGTGTAAAAATAAACGTTTTTTCTAAACGTCATGACGTTCTCAAGATTTCCTTATCTACTTTAAAAAATACAAAACATTGTTACGAAAAGTCATAAGGCAGGCTAAAATAATGAAAAACGATCAGGATATTTTGAACTCAAATAATAAAACAAAAGCAATGTGGAATATAATAAAAAATACTACCAAATCAACTATAAAACCCGCAGAGAATGTTGTTTTAAAATATAGCGATATAAATGTGAACGATCCGGCAACAGTGGCTAATCTCTTTAACCAATACTTTTCGAGAATTGCTGCCGATCTCACTAAGGGTCTTTAGGCACAAAATTCAAAAACAGACAGTTCACCCAAAATTTTAGACACAATGTTCGTTTCCGAAACTTCTGCCTATGAAATTCTCAAAATAATCGGTAAACTAAAAAATAAATATTCGTCCGGTTTAGATGAATTCCCGGATTCTTTGTTAAAGACTTGTGCGTATGCCATTATACACCCGTTAACTCACATATTTAATGCATCTTTATGCACTGGAACGTTTCCAGATATTTTCAAAACAACTATAATTAAGCCGCTTTTCAAAAAAGGCAACAAAAATGAAATTCAAAATTTTCGGCCCATTTCTCTTCTATCAGTTTTTTCAAAGATATTAGAGAGACTTTTTTACGTACGAATGGAAACCTTTCTCACTAAACACGACGCGCTTTCAGATTGCCAACATGGATTTAGAAAATCAAAATCAACGGAAACAGCTATATTTTCTTTTCTTGAAGATGTCGCCTCATCATTGGATCAAAACGAGGCACCTATTGGATTATTTTTAGATCTCTCAAAAGCTTTTGACGTCATTGATCATGACATTTTACTTTCCAAATTACCTTCATATGGAATTCGTGGTATTGCTCTAGATTGGTTATGTTCGTACCTTAAACAACGATCTCAGAGAGTTGAAATACCTTACTGGAATGATGGAACATTACGTACGCACCTTTCCGACTCTTTGCCCGTTGCATGTGGAGTTCCTCTATGATCGATTTTAGGCCCTACTCTGTTCCTACTTTACGTAAACGATATGCCCTCGACGATTCGAAACGGAAGAACGGTTCTCTTTGCGGATGATACGAACATCCTTTGCAATAAAGAAACCGTAAATAATACTATATCAGATGATTCAAATTGGTTCCGAAATAAATTAATAGTAAACGAAAAAACGGTTTTAATGCAGTTTTCCATTTCAAATAAAAATTCTGTGCTCAATTGAAAATTAACGGTGTACCGTTGACTGATGTTAAGGCAACAAAATTTTTACCTACCTATTTACTAGAGAGCGAGAGAGGGACATAATTTGACTATCTTCTGATTTGACCTGGTGTATATCAATTATATAAAAAAAAACTATGATCCCCGTCGTGAAGTTGGAAATGAATACTACTTACAACACCGCATGAGAACCGAGTAAGACTATCTCAAGGCGGGGGAGTTAGCCACCCACAATAGAAAGTTGTTAAATTCTCTAAAACGTCCGTCACGTTCAAGACAATTTTTTCTTACATCTCTATCATGTGCATTGAAAATATTTAAGAAAAAACTTGAAAATAATTCAAGGCTGCGACACAAATGTCATACTCCTCCAGTACTCCCAGCAGACAGGAAAATGGACATCGGACAACGTGCTCGTGTGCAATGTCCCATGCGTGACTGTCAGCTCTGCGTTCCATTTCCCTATGAGGACATTAAAATATCTCCCCACGTTCAAACTTTCCCAACTGTAAGATATTTACTGTAATATTCTCAAAAAATATTTTTCCGCGCGTCTTGGTGCGTTTCTAAATTCTACGACCGTCCTAGCAAGTTTTTTTTTGAAAATTCAAAATTTATTGCTTATTTATCCTTGCCCTTTCAAAATTCAAAATTTAAGTAGTATCACAGATTTTGAAAATGTGCACCAATTCACTTTTCCCCATAGCACGTCATACGCAGTTTTTAACTTTTTTTTTTTTTTACGTAAAATAAATAAACAAGTTCACACCAAAATATGTGTAGTTACGAGTTAAATGAAAATGTTTGCCGTAGAATTTGTAAACGTCTGTGACCCACATGTGGTTCACGGTCGTAGCAAAACCATAGAGTGTAAGGTCTTGTAAACCACATATGGATCGCAGGATAGTACGTGTTAACGTCCGTTTTAGTGCACCCGTGTCTCCGGCCTTAGAAGAATGTAACAGTTGAAAGAAGACTTTCGTAACTATGTTTTATGAGAAAATGGCCAAAACATCGCTGCAGACAGTGAATATTAGTGTATTTTGTACCACCATATATAAATTGTAATGTTAGTCTAGTGTATAACATTATTGTTCAGACCAAAATATTGTTTGCCTACATTGGATGAGACTTTTCTTTATCTCTGGCATCTGGCGTGTTTGTTGTGATTTGAAAATGATAAATAGGGATTGAAAATTGATAGGAAAATGATAAATAGGGATAAAATCTATTCACTCTCAATCTCTTCCAAGTGTTATACGTGCTATCATGAACATCACATTTTGTAAAAGCAGCGGTCCTCTAGCAATAATTTGCGAATAGCGTCTTACATTGTTTAAGCGTCCTAATTTGTTCTTTGTCATTACAGGAAATCACCGCCATGAACGTTATGAATCATAAAATTTGCAAGAAGTGTCCAGTTTTGGGAAACCTCGTACGCCATGATGTTAGCCTTCCTTCTAAAATATCCGAAAGGATTCTGTGGACTAGAAAATATCACATGGGAACAGTATAATTTATTAATCATATCACTAAAGTTACAAGTTTATTGTTAAGATTAGTTGAAGAAATAGGCATATTTTTTCTATTAACAAATATTCTTAGACAGCATATCGAGCTACATCCTATTTTTTCTTATATTTTTTAGAGTAGAAATGTTTTGTAGCATCTGTAAAGAGTTTATTTGGGTGGTTGTTGATTGCTTCTATCTCCAATACATCGACAAATGTGAAGTTAAATCAGATTTACTGTTTGATTATTAGATAGTTGGAACGACAGAAATTAATGACAATATGCGCTATTAAAACTTATGATTCATTCGCAATGCAGTGTACTCCATTAACATTCAATATTTCTAAACCGTAAACACTCAAACATATGGAAACCCAAAATAAGTCTTGAAAATACAAACTCTCTCTGCAACTACGAAATATAAATACTATAAAAATTTTAAATACCACAAAATTACTCAAATTCCAACTATCTATAATTGTACCACGTATGTTTGAAAATGGAGTTATCCCTAGCCCAGGTTTGAATGTATTTTTAAAGAAATTTAGAAAAATTACGGGTTAACTATTTTCAATGTTTTGTTTTTTGATGTCTATGTTCTTATTACGCGTTTTCAAATGTAATCCTCATAAGAAAATCCATTTAAACGGGCGCGATTCTATTAGGTCTTTCAAATCTTAGGTCATTGAGCATTTTGAAAATCCTAAACCTCCTTTAGCATGAAGTGCGGAAAATTGATTCAGATTATTTTAGCATAAGAGTTAATTAAAAAATAATAAAACATACTTTAATTCACCTTGCAAGTAAAAATTAAAATTGCAATAAAATTAAAATTTGTAATACACTATAGTTTTGTTTTGCTCTAAAACTCTTTTTAAACTTCCGCTGAACTACTTCGTTTTAAGATTTAAGAAACCTCAATATTTCCTTGAATATTAAAACTGCGAAGAGGCAGCTGTTACAAGTTGTTACAAGTTCGAGTAAAAAATGGCGATATGCTTAACATTGAGGAAATCACCGGCACGGAAATCATTGATGGAGCACCAGAAAAATTACACAGCATCAGAACTTGCCCTGCCTTCAGTCAAACCGAAGGCTATAGGCGCGGGCGCGGGCCCTGGCCTGGATAAGGGCGTTCGATATCCTGGGATGGCCTGGGGCTATTGTCGCAGTCGGCTCTAGTGACAGATTCCATCTCGTGTGACGGACGAGGCACACTCTCTCCAGCGGATAGAACAGGTGGGTTGAAACCGTTTCCGGAGTCGCAGCTGTCTCCTCCTTCCGACGAATCCGAAGGAGGTAGACACAGCCCCCTGGTCGGTGACACGGTGTAGTCGCCTTTGCGAAGCCGAGGCATGTTCAGTTGGTGGGAGGATTTGGGCAGCACGAACTCTTCCCACTCCTCGTCGGTCGGGCCCATCCGCTTGCTCGGCCCGGGGCGTTTGTCTTCCGAGCTCCTCAGGGTGAGCACTTCATACTCTCTGAACAGCAGCTCGTGCTTTTCGTAGGGGATGCGGCAGCTCCTTTCTCCTTTAATGATCTGAAAATCAGAATACGTAATCAACGTACGGGAACAGTTGTAATATTAAGCATTCATTCAAGATCTTCTCCGACACCCGAATCCACCATTTACAATATATACAGACTTATTAAGAACTTTCAACCAGTCACCACAACCGCTTGCCTGATAGAGATAACGGTGCATCCCCCCCCCCCCCGACTCCAGCCCCCTTGCCCCCGTAGCCTACACGACGTGCTACGTGCTGCGCACCCTGACACGACATCCCACGAAGAGAATCAGAATCGGAATCAGAATCGAGAATCAGAAGCCGAGTTGTGTGCGGGCGCGCATATATACCCTCTGGCCCGGCTGACGCAACTGGGTCATCTCGCCGCTTCCGCCAACCGCGTTTACCAGACAGCCGAACTACGGGGTCACAAGTCTGCCCGCGTGGCAACGCACGTCACGGCATCTCTCTGGGGTTGTCGCCCTTCGCCCTACGCGAGAGCCGGGTTTCCCGTCCCAATATAGCCTCCCTTTGTTTTGCGAGGCGTCCCTTTGCATGCTTCCCGCTGTTGCAGCCTACTTCCATGTGCATGAAATGCACATGGCCAATATTTAGTTTATAAGGCGACTGTTATGACGCCACACTATCTGATCTCCTCGTACAAATTACTGAAGGACAATGCCTTCGCAGTCGAAAACACATCCAGCCTCAATATTTGGCTTGCATGCTTTTTTGGTGGGGGACGAGAAGACCATTCGCTCTTCCACTGTGACGAGTGCACCGACCGTTTGCTAAGCAATTGAAATGTTTCTGTTAAATATTTGACAAATTTGTAGCAAAATTTCACACCCACACATTATTCAAGCTCTTTTGTAGTTACTAATCCGACCTGGATCTTGTACACCTGTACAGTGGTAAAAAATAGATTTTCTAGAACTACATACACAAGGACTCATCGAAATGTTCGCAGACGTCAGGTTAATGCGTAACTGCAATCGTGACACAGGCGCACACGAACAAGTTGTCGAACCGAAAGACTTGACAAGTTTCTCTATGTATTTCGACGCACTGAAGTTTAATCTGGAGCCAGAATTGCGCCTCCATCTTCTAATTTTTTTAAATCGCGAAAAACTGCCGTGAATATTTTATTTATTTTTGTTTTCGGGTGTTGTCGACAGCCCCAAAGACGTGACACACATTTTTCTATGCGTGTCAACGCGCTTAATCCGATCTGGAATTCCGCCACTACCCTACAGTTTTCTTAAATCGCAAAAAATACCGTGAAATTTACAATTTACAAATTCACGGTGGTTTTTCGCGATTTAAAAAATCTGAGTATGGTGGCGCAATTTCAGATTCGTATTTAGCGTGACGACGTATGCAAAGAAACATGCCGAGTCTAAAACCAATAAAAAAATTTCACGGTAGTTTTTACGATTTAAAAAACTGGAGGGTGGAGGCAGAATTCTGGCTTCAGATTATAATTCAGCACGTCGACATACACAGAGAAACATCGGTCAAGTCTGTAGATTAGAGAAATATTTTTGTGTGCGGGCGCCTGTGTTATTGCTAAACACCATTCTAAAGAAATTTAAGTTTGACATGCCAATTGTTTACTGTCCTTCCATTATTTTAGAGTCTGAAAGGAAAAAAACTGATCAAATATTTTGACGAATTGTGATCCGATAATAAAATACCGTCCAGAATTCGAAAACTAATTTCAGCAAGAACCGTTCTGATACTGACAATATTTCCTTCCCGAAGCGAATACTCACTTGTCCTGGAATCAGCGACCCGCTGATGCAGACCCTCACAGGATAGATCTTGTTGGACTGCAGCGTCATGCCGCCCGCCATTGCGCTAGGGGGCACGTAACCGTTCCTGCATGCCACCCACTCGACTCGCCCGCGCTCCACCGCCAGCACCTGCCACATTGTTTCAGGCGCTTCAACCTCCAAGGCAACGGAAGGGATCGGGAGAGCAAGATGTCACGGGGACCGTGACCCGTTGGGGACCGTACTACTCCTGCATAAGCAGGCGCGGATTACGGACGGAGCGGCCGCACCGGGACTCTCGCAACGAGGGTACGGAACAAATTCCTTAAAAATACAAAGGCTTCAAAAACTAACTAGACAGGAAACGAAAATTCCTTGAATCACGAACTCATTAAAGTTCTAAATTGGTAGAAACTCATATTTTGATATTTCCAAGTTCCTAAACAAAAGTTAGTAATAAGTAGTGAAGAAGTGAACTGTATTTTAAGGGCCCCACAGAAGCCCGCTCTGGCGGCCCAAGAATAGCCCGCTCATACGTTGGAACTGATCAGGGCAGCTGGCCTATAGATCCCCATCGAGAAGTGGTGGGTTTCGACACAGTCCTTTAGCGTGCGTCCCAAAATTCTGCACTATCGGCACTTCAAGCTGGAATCTCCCCATTTGTGAAGGTCAGTTGCGAACTTGAGTGCACTTCTACTACGGCACCTGGTAATTGCAGATACGGAGACTAAGAGAACTGGAGGTTGAATTTGTTTTGCAAAATTCACGGTATCGGACCCTGATTTTTATGAGATTTTGCAGCAGAGTGCCCAATCGAAAAGCATAGACAAATTTTTATTGCTTTCACAATTAAACGAGTTATGACAAAAATGTTAAGTTTCATTCTATCTCTCGGCCTTAGCGGTTACAATCAGAAGGTGAAGGACAGGCAACTCCTCGCAGTTTTGAATGGTTAGAAACAATTTAATAGAAGTTTTGAAATGTTGAAACATCAAAATTATAACATAAAATTATATCATTCAATTAGTTTGCTTTCAAATTACGATTTATACGTTATAATTTTAGATTTTTAATGTAAATGTACGGTCATTTCAATGATCTTGACGATATTGTAATAATTCTACTCTTGAAAAACACTTGCAACATTTCTTGGCGAGGTATTCGATATTGGTACGGATTTTCAAACCACCGCCATTGAAAGGTCCTCAAAAACGAGTGAAATCTTCCGAAATTGAAAACTCTTCAAATTTGTGCTCAATGCGTTCTCGATTATGCATTATCTCATTAATAATATACGAAACTTACAATATTTTGATACCAAGGATTTATGATTCTGCGGTACGTATCCTGAGTATTATACAATGAACTATGTTACGTAGTTGTGTAAAGCGAGTGTATATGTAAATGAATATAACGCTTATTTATTTATTTTACGTAAAAAACAGTTAAAAACTGCGTATGACGTGCTATGGGGAAAAGTGAATTGTGTGCACATTTTCAAAATTCTGTGATCCCTACACTAAGTCATATACTACTTAAATTTTGAATTTTGAAAGGGAGAAAAAAAACAAAAACTCCCATGTAGTAAAATCTTTTTCAAAGATAAATAAGCAATAAATTTGGCTCTTATTACTTCCTGCCGGACAACATGGAAACGATAATTTGAAGAATTGTATTTTTCCACTGAATTCTAGAAGACGTGACAGAAATGAAGTTACATTTATGTCCAGAAGCAAAACAAGGGGCCATCTCAGCATTTGCTCAATGGATCAGGAAACTGGACGAAAAACCTGACACTTTATTTGGAATCAGTAACTTCTCAGAGCCGGCCCGGTGGCAGAGATCGCTAAGGCAGTAGTGTCGTAGTGATCTCGGACCGAAGGGTCGCGGGTTCGAGTCCCGCCTCGGGCATGGTTGTAATTGTGTTCGTCCTTTCACCCCTTATCATCAATCACCATATCGTTTCATCCATATAGTTACCATACCGTTAACAGCAATAGTGGTCGCTAATGACCTTAGATGTTGAAGCGACCTTAAATAAACCAATTAAAAAACTTCTCAGAAATTCTTTTCGCACTTGTGCGGTGAGACCCTGCTGTCTGAGACGATTCTAGATCGCGCTGCGTCTGAAGTCGCAACGGTCCGCGGCCTCCTCCACCCCTTGCCCTAACACGCCGGACTGCCCACGGAGAAGTTTCCAACATGCAGTACTAGCTCTTCTTAGAATTGTCAAAAGCACTTCAAAATTTGTCAATTTACGTTTATTATACACTATCTACTGCGTCGATGATATTGAATTGAATTTGCCTTATTTTACGTGGCGAGACTCAGGCCATGAGGCCTGCTCTTCCGTCTGACCACGTAATTTCGTTCACTCCTTTCACCAGTCATGGGAGAAAGAAGGTATTACTTGGACGACGAAACCGGCGATTTGAATTTAGCTCAGAGGCATCATTTAGAACTTGACCATCTACTGCGATGTTTCATAGAAATCAGGGGTCCACATAGCGAGTGTTGCGTGTTAGATGACAAGCAATGTAAGACAATGAATGCGAAAAATGTTCGATAACATCTAGTCATCATCACAAACTAGAAATGGCTGCCGTTTGTAAATTAGAGCTACTCCTGAGGTAAGTGTGAGAAATAAATTGGTATTTTGACATTTTGATAGTTTTATATTGTGTCAAGGAAATCATTACACCGTTTTATCTCCTGAACCGTAAATAATATGAAGATAACAGTTGAACAATCCATTGTGTAGATAGTGGTCATGTAATTCAACGTTATTTTGTCAGTCATCTTTGTTACAAAGTTCCAGGAATTCATTTTAAAATGCAACTACTATGTACTAAGACTTCGCTGCAAGTTTTACTATATCCACAGTTTGTCTAGTGGTGTTCTATGCTCTCGGTTGAAGCCAATGACAAGAAATAGAGGTCTTGGTCCTCAAAAATGGAGTTTTACTATACAATAATCCTTGACATAACATGTGTATTCAATGTGATTCTCAAATTGTCCAGTATGTGGCTTTATGGTTTTATGAGTCAGATGGTTCGCCATGGCTCATTTTATCTAACCACTTTAACCCCATTTAACGAAACCAAAACACTCACGTTCGTTATCATATTACACTCTTATCCTTGACATGTACACTTAGTGTACAAGTTAATGGACATTATTGCTTCACGGCATTTTACATCTGACTGGAGTTTTGTATTGAGAGAAAGAAAAAACATCAAGGAAACCATAAAGCTTCTATTACAAACCCAAATTCTCAAATTTATTGCAGAAATATTTTCATAAAAGTAAATCTCGACCGATGGAAAAATTAACGAAACTATTAAAAAAATATTTTCACACTTACACTTGTAATAAGAATTTGGAATTAGGAAGGAATTTTAAATTTTTTTGAAGTTTTCTTGGTGCGTATCATTGTTGAATTACTCTGGCATGGATTACAAAAGTTCTTACTCAATTTGTGGAGAAATACTACTGTATTATCGGAACGTCGTTTCAAATCTGCTTAGTTAATTTTTAGAAAAATATGCATTTTTATTGGGTTTAGACCCGGTATGTGGAGATTATGTTAGTTGTTTTTGGTGCATTGTTCAAAACCGAAAGTTTCCAATTGAGAGCTATGTGCTTCAGATGATTAGCTTGTAATACTAGTGATCTAGAGATTTAAGTCTAGCTGTCCTAGCTCCCTATTTATATATGACCAGTATGTCAGTTTAAACAGACTGATCTACTTTTCCATCTATGAAGACTACACCAAGACCAAATCACCTTCATTGTTTCTACTGCGTGGTCTACCTCCGCACTAAACGCCGACCATACGTTCGAAAACTGAGAATTTACTTACAAGAGAAAATGACCTTCCTCCAAAAATTCAGAATAGAAATTAATGTATTTCTTGGCAAATTCGAGACTTTCTTTCTATTGCCTGAAAATACCCAAAATTTCTTCCCTGCAACTCTCCCATGAATTGCATTACGTCACAACACGTTATACGTATAGTGCGAGGAGTAACGCACTACCGTATCTAGGAAGTCTGTGATCAACGAAGTACCTCTTTGCGTTATTCGACAAATTCCTTCATCGGAGTCATTTCACAAGTCATCCTATCTCTGCAGAACTTAGGAGGCAACTGAAAAAACTGGCAAGGGACGAGGGCGACGGTGGAGGAATATTGAAGAATGACCTAATCTACCATCTTCCCATATTCTATAAGTTGACGAATGTTATTAAACATTAATTCCTTAGCGAGCAAACACAATGACTCGTTTCGTCACAGCGTTTGTTTTCATCAGAACAGAGTTATTGGTTGAATTTTGTAAACACTTTTATTAATTTTGAGTCACATAATACATTTTTTGAACCTACAAACTGAACTTTGTTATCAAGATTGTTGTATCTTTTACCGTTAACTGCCACTGCGTAATTTCCACACACTTAAATCCGAGAGAAAACCTGATTATCCATTCACTTTTACACTGATTGCAATTTTTTAGTAATTTTTCAGCATTTAATTATTTCTCCTTTATAGTTTTATTATAAATATTTGCAATTATTAACTACTTAGGAACACACACGGAATTTGATGATTCGTCATGCCCGTTATTGCATCATGCCTCCATATCATCTCAGTTTTCATTTCAGTTTTAAGTATGTAGTAATTTTTCATCATAGATATCAAACTTGTGCATTTTGTGTTTAAGAAATGTAAATATTGCTTTTTATTCATGTGCGAGTTATATTTTACCCCTATCACTTTTGCGGGTTATCCTAACTTAGTACTCTAACTCCACCACTTCGACAGTTTTATTAATAAAAATAATTTTAAAATGTGATAGCGATGTAAATAGTTCAAAAACGTCTAAAATGAACTTGTGAGGATCACTTTTTTGCCGACGATACTATATATCTGAAGATGACCAAAATCGTGTTCTTAAGTCTTGCATTTAGGCCGAAGTGTAATTTATTATTTATTCCATCTTGATTTTTTTTTACACTAAGAACTTGCTTCCGAAGCGACGTATCTCCATGAAACGCTATTTTTTCAGGATGGAAAGTATTCACATCCAGACTCTTAGTTGAATACATGATTCAATGGTTTTCAGATAGCGTTTAACGTAGGATAAACGATTTCTGAATAATAGTGAATGTTGGAGAAGCCTTTTAAGAATAAATTTTGACATCGAACTAGAAAACGCACGGAACAGGAGAATCGACGCTTCGGAAACCAACCTTTAGCGAAACAATGATATAGTATAATGAATTAGTTTATATTTGCATTGTATCATTTTTTAAAAAGACTTAATATGCCTTTAACAAGTAATGTACTTCAGCTTCCGGGTCAATGACCCCCACCTCGATCGGGTTTTTGTCCAGTTTCCCTGATCCATTGAGCAAATTCTGAGATGGCCCCTTGATTTGCTTCTGGACGTAAATGCAGCTTCACTATGCGCACGGTTTGTTGAGCTTTCTTTTTGCTTGTAGTGATAGCAGAGCTTAGGGTGAGTTTCTATTTGTTAGCAATATAGAAAAATCAAATCTGTTCGTTCGTTTACCGTTACAAATAAGTTTTCTGTAATTCGGAAACTAAAATGTCTAGTTTTAAAATTATTATTATCATTATACTATATAATAATAATAATAATAATAATAATAATAATAATATATAATAATATATAATAATATATAATAATATATAATAATATATAATAATATATAATAATATATAATAATATATAATAATATATAATAATATATAATATATTATTATTCTTTCATCTTTCAACTATTAATAGTAAAATTATTGGGGAGGGATTATGAAAGTCAAGAAAGCGTGCGTAGATGATTTTCTCTCCCCATACGTTACATACAGTTTTTGACTGTTTTTGACTAAAAGAATCAATAAGAAATAAACCTTGGCGCGTGCCGTACGGCGCGGCGTCGTACCTCGTAGCGCATCGCCGCGAAGACGCAGCCCTCGTAGGCCACGCAGCACGTGCGGTCCTGCGAGTTGACCTTCCCGACGAAGAGCTGGCCCGCAGTAGGCGCGCGCCCCACGGGCCCCCACCGCACCACCCAGTGCGCCAGCGGCGGCTCCAGCGCGGCGCCGCTGCGGGGCATGCACAAGGCGCCTCAATGCGACGGAAAGCGGTCATAGCGGTTCATTCGAATCGGAAGCAGGTCATTTGATTTTGAATCAAAAGCACGGTACTCTAGTTGGGGCCTGGGGTAAGTTGCGTAAGTAACGAAATTTGCGTGGTTAGACGGAAGAGCGGGCCGGATGGCCCGAGTCTTGCCACGTAAAATAAGGCATTAACTAACTAACTAACTAACTAACTAACTAAGTTGTTTTAGATGCCACCCCCCCTTCTGGGCGCCCCTGCTTGACCGTATGCACTACGAGTCATGACGTAAGGACTGCACTGGTGAACCTTAACCTTAAACCAACCTATTCAAAATTAAGGTT
Organism: Teleogryllus oceanicus; assembly: GCA_964035755.1. NCBI lineage: Eukaryota > Metazoa > Arthropoda > Insecta > Orthoptera > Gryllidae > Teleogryllus > Teleogryllus oceanicus. The sequence continues at coordinate 317,993,189 of CAXIVR010000001.1, read as the reverse complement.
ATGTCCAGTAAGTTGCTGTCTGAACGCCATAAATGTTTCGCTAATGAGTGTGGATATGCATGCAATGGTCCACTCAAATGGATCTCATGGCTGTGGCCCTTCTAACTGGCATTTCCTGCGTCGTATACTACGTGGTTTCTTCGGATATTTGGCAATAGTATTATAAATTGTCGCTTGTAAATAGAAAAGCGCGTGTTTGTTGTCACAAGCAACGGTAACCACAGTTTTGGAGAAAATTAAATGAATATGCCGTATGTGAATCACATCTGGGCATAGACCATACAAATTTGAAACTTCCTTTTTTTGCACCTAACTACTGCATTTCCTTACATTGCGTAATATATGCCGCCAGCGCGTTAAAACTCAACTCGAGCGTTATGAGATCTTAAGTCGAATGGCACACGATTTGTAAGTAGTACACAACGTCAAGACGTTACAAGTGAACTGAACTCTCTGAAGTGATTTGCTGAAAAGTTTATCACGCACGCACGTCACCCCGTAAACTGAATCTTAAACACGATAACCTGCCGCGGAATGTTTTGTCCACCAGACATTCCACAGGTTCAGAGGGATTTGAAATCTAGTTCCCAAACGTGAAACTTTGAGCGCGTTGGCCGCTATTTGACGCTACAACCCTAAGAACACGCTTCGTGTTGTTGAAAGATTTCAAGAGTTTCAGGGAATGCTCGCATGCGTACAACGGCATATAGGGCAGCAGCACCATCGTGTGCAGGAGCGGATTTACATATGGGCTGAACGGGCTGTAGCCCGGGGCGGCGAATTTTCCAAAAGTTATATTTTGAATTTTAATGTCATGTTCGTTTGAAACAAAAAATTGAAATTAACCCGTATTCTGTTTTTGCTTTCTTGGATACATTCCATTTATGAAAGAGTGAGAAATCAGTTTTGGTATTAGTTTTTGCTTCAAAAGAAACTGCATTACTTCGTCCGTCGATGTACGTTTTTTAATAGATAGAAAATATTTATCCCCAATGAGTATAGAAGAAATAAATCAACAATGTACATATTTCTCCATGTTTATTTTTCCCAGATAAATGACTGTTTTAACACGAGATTCCGGTTCGTTGAAATTCAAAATTTATCTATTGCAATTTTAACAAAATACGTCAATATGTTAAATATAAACCAATACGCGTGAGGTTTATTTTTTTCATATTTCGTTTGAACTGAAAACATCAAAGGTTACATAAAATCAGGTGGCGACATGGAAAAGAAGAAAGGGGGTTCTACATTTAAATTCGCGCACGTCTTGAGCAATGCATTGACTGCTAATATTCATTTAGATTATTAGAGGCGGTATCTCCAGTGGGCGGCAAAATTAAAGGAGCCCAGGTTGACGACGTGTATAAATCCGTCCCTGATCGTGTGTATACACGCTTCCGCTACAACTCTAGAAAGCTATCGTCAAAACGAAGCATGAAAATCTGGTCTACAGGTTAAATAGATAGTTTGGGCGCGATGCGTTAGGTGATATCTTTGTACTTTGTTGATAATGCGATTGGCGCTATTTTAATCGTAGGGCACGTCGTTCCGATGAACGTTTTGAATAACGGCACTGCTTTGTGCATCATGAGAAAGTATTTCAAGTCCAGAGAAAACTACTTACATCTGTTCGAAAGTGTAGAAAATTTGTGAGACGTGACGTAAGTCAGAGGTAAAGAGTGAGGGGAGGGAAATCTTAGTTTTCAAAAAGGTTATGATTCTTTGCCTAAAGTGATTTCGAAAATGCATTCTCTGCTTCTGAATTGCCTGTACTGTAAGGCGTGATTTTCAGTTCTCTGTGTTTTTCCTATTCCTACATTTTCTTAATTCCTGTTCGAGTTTTGGATGTTAGAAAGTCGTCATTGCAACCACACCACGTTAGAGAGTCAGTTCATTAGTTTTGCGAAAACTATATTTCCTGCTTAACGTCAGACGTTTGTAAATTTTTCTTCGGCACCTTACGACTTTCACTATTTATGTACTATGTATGTTTACTATACATGTTTTACCTTGCGCGCAACGTATATTACAATTTGTAGGTCAGTCATTGGATCATAACGTTGTTCCCTTAGTGTACCGCTAAAATTCGTAATTGACTAGTGGGGACTTAGTGTACCCCTCCGCCCCAACACGATTGTTTTTTTCTGGTTTTTACTTTTTGCCGATTGTTACTTTCCGGTTAGACTCCTGGTCACTCCTGGGAAGAACATGAACGGGTCACATAAGCACGCTGCATTCCTTGTGGTAGAACATCTTTGCGCTTGCGCGAGTTTCTTAGTAGTGGAAGTCCTGAATGGAATGCTCCGATTTACGAAGAGAATGTCTGAAGTTAAGTGTCCTTTATATAAATAGTGCCGTATGTATTTGTCTTTACAGTAACGTCACATCAAAAACTTAAATAGTGCTGAATGAACTTCGTCTTTAAAGTAACTTCGCGAAAGAGCGTTGGTCATTATGCATTTGGCAGTCTGAAGGACGTTTTATGTTGAAGCGGGTGCCAAAGGTTTTAGCGTCGTCCTCAAATTCGAGCTACAGTGGGAAGCGTCAACGAGGGCGTGAAGCGAATTGCTCGAGAGACTCGTTCTCGGAATCTCCAGAGTATGAACGTGAATCGTATCGTGAAGTACCAATCTACCACCGTTTGTTTATGATAAATAATGAAAAAGCAATTACCCTGGCGTCGACTGGGCGAGGGGGCGTCGAAGTCGGGGGGCAAGGGGGGCCGCACCAGCTCTCGGGGATCGTCGTCCGCAGAGGCCATCTCCGGCTTCAGCGTGAACACCTCCATCCTGGTCGGACTCGATCGGTAGAACATGTCTTCCACTTGGCGTAGAGTAGGCCTGCGAACCCAAACCACGAGCAAAAGTGCACTGGAATAATACTAAGTTATTTCCTTGCACGTCGATTCATATCCGGTGAAAAGCTATAACTGTAATTTCATCTTCTATTTCACCAAAATACAACTCTAAAATAAATTTTAAAAATTCAATTTCGAATATAACAAAAAACTGCAAGAAATTAATACAATTTTTGCATGTCTGATTACATTAAAATAATATTGCACACTAACAAGCCACACGTAGCCAAGGTACTTTTAAACAAAACTTTACTACTAATATGCAGAGTTTACCCCCTGCAATATAATCTAAAACGGCCGGTCATTAACAAGTTATAACTATATTACAACAATAAATCTATCTAGCAAGTACTTAATAATTTAAAACCCGCTTTACAATGATAAATGTGACTTCAACTACTTGCACGTTTTATTGAGCTCATTTATCTAGTTTTGGAAGGAGTAGAGCTGGGAGCATGCGTTGCTCTCGTCAGCTAGTAAGTTTTCTTTTATTCGGGAGAGAACATTTGTTTCCAAATTTTGTGAACTTCGGTCTGTTGTAACTTATTAATAATTAAACTACTGTATAGTGTACCTAATCATACTAGAAGAAAACGGCATTGTAATCTGTGTTACAATTTTTGTCACTGCACCGAGTTCTTTTTACACTTTTGCTAGAAAGTCTCGTTAAGAAGATGCAGATAATTATTTCTTGATAACATGCTCTTACCATTTTAATGGACTGTTCTCTCAGGTCTTTATTCTTAAATCAAGTATACTGTCTAAATTCCAAAGCACTTTCTGCCTTGCACCACGATGGGCTGACGTGAGGTCGCGGGGCGTAACAGTAACTGGAAGTACTTCTCCTAAGATACTAAGGAACGAAACATTTATGAATGTTTACGCACTGCAAACTCTCAAGTTAGTGTTGATGTAAACAAAAGCATCGACGATGTCGCAGATTAGGAAGAAATACGAAGCCGTGGGGCGTTAACCCTATTTGCATTACATTGCAATCCCTCCACGTTTAAATCGGCAAACATTGCTCCGAAGAGTTTGGCACAAGGTCTGCCGGAAAATGTACAAAATAAATCATTCAATTAACAGTTATGATAGGATATGTGCACATCCACAAACACCCCTCCCCCACAACTCTCCGATATATCTACGTATCAAATTCAGGTATCCCAAACACCAAATCACCGTAATCCCCATAACTGTGAATTTGTCTATACTTTTAAGTCTTCAACCTCGCTTCATTTAACTTAGCACAATGTTTACGTTCCTTTGAGATTACTCAGAGGAACCACTGCTTGTGGATGGCCTTTGCCAAAATGCTAAGAAATATGTACTGTATAATTAACCTCGAAGGACAAAGTCTGTCGAAAGAAGAAAAATGTTTGAAACTCGCTCGGGGCACTTCCGCTCCCCCTTATGTGCACGCCGCACCGTTATTGGCCCGCGAGGTCTCCTAATTTACGACCCTCGGATTTTTGGGACTACTTACACAAGAAGTTTACATTATCCCAATATGTAAGACGCACGTGTACACTGCTGTCACTAGTGTCAAATGTAGTTATGCTACTGGACATTCAGAGAAGTACAGTTGCTTGCCCACTCACGTGGTTATATGAATAGAGGTCACACGAACCTATTAGAACATAGGTGTTCCGATGCAAATATATTGCATTCCTTCATCGGTCGTGGCAACAAACGCAAATGGCTCAAAATTGCATCTGGTGACCCCTTCAGCGTCTCCATAAAAATCTCTACGGTTCCCTAGAAGATAAGAGGACCCCGATTTGGGAACATCTTACTGATAATGAAGAACATTTTGAAATGAAATTAAAGCTTAAATTTAGTACGAAAGAAATAAAATTGTATTCTACTACTCATTGTAAGTAGGGAACGGAATTTATAGTAATAAAAAAAGAAAATATATAGTATTTATTTTTCCCAAATATATATAAAAAAATATGGCATGTCAAATAAAAATTCATTATATGGTTTTAAATTCCTCCATACAAACCTTTCAAATTTTTAACACTAAAAGCAACCTGTCAAGTTTTAAAATGGATTCGGAGCGGCTGAAAGGAATTTCTTTCTCTACAGAAATATTTTTTTCCATTTGCAAAGAAGTCTCAAGTATATTTCTGAAGCTTGTAATCTTTCTCTTCGCTCCTCCATTTTCACTTTCGTTATGCCTTATTCCCCCAAACAATCAATATCCTTCTGGTATACACTGTTTATAATTGCAGTATTTGACCTGCACATTTCAGGAAAATAGTTGGACGTACTAGTAAAAACTTATTACGAGAAAAGTGACCGAAAATGAGAATGAAAAATTACCCGCTTTTGTTATCTTTAGAATTCAATTCTACAAAAAGTTCAATTTTCCTGTGCGTCCATTTGTAGTATTTTCCAAAGGTAATATAAGAGCGTATTTTAACAGATGGATAAAGGAACCTGAAGGTTTCTTACCGCCACTGTCGAACGTGTCATCGGGTCACTTGCTCCAAAACTTTCTGCTCCGTATTGGTAAATGCTACAGAAACGTCTAAAGCAATCTTTTGTACTCTTATTATAAATTTCGCAGCCAAAATTTTCAAGACTTGTTTTTGAGGTTTTGAACATTTTGTAGTTACATGTTGAAGCAATTTGAAATTTTTGTGTCTGAGAATGTCGCTGAGGGTAAGAAAATGCTTACGCTAATTAGCATGTCTAATACATTATATTGCATTCAGATCAATTTTTATCAAGAGCATAATTATCTCCACACTTGGGTAAGTAACTCGGATGAAGATCTTTTTAAGATAAAAAGTGGTTGGAAGAGTCGGGTACAAGTCGTTGAAACCGCCAGTTCGCGCAGCTCAGGAGAGGGGAAAGGGAGAATATTGGAAATTGAGTGAGAGCCTTCGATGAGTAGTAGGGTTTCTGTTGTTAGAACTGTGTCGTGTGTTCATTCCGTAGTGTGATCGCAATTTTAAACGCGTGTTTAGTGAAATGCGAGGAAACAGTCATATGAATTAAATTGAATTTAGCGAAGTGGCAAACTGAACTCTTTTCTGAAAATAGATCCAACCTAGTAAGTATGAAAAATTCCAGCGAACTTTTGAGGCGAGTTTTTCCAAGTCTTTTCGCATAAAATGATTAATTATGTTCTGTACAGTTTTAAGGATGTTTTTCTTAACCGCGAGGGCCGAAGGCTCCAACTTTGTCCTCCATTTGGAAATGCGGAGCGAAGCGTCAAATTCAATGTAAAAGTAATGTTCAAGAGTCAGGGAAATTGCCCGAGTGAAGAGTGGAGAGTGAAGTATATACACTATAACGTTCGTAGAATGCAAAAGTCGTCGAGATAAATGAGAAGATTCACATTTTGTATTGAAATGGATCATTCTTGCATTCACACTTCTGCCATTTATTGATAGAAAACTATCCTGCATGATGTGCTTCTGAAAGGCAGATGAATCTGCAATTCTGGGGAGTGCATCAACTCAAAATTCGTTGTATATTTTCCCTTTTGCCACTACTGCAGCCCATGAGCGATAAATTAGATGCCACAATTGTTCAGCACAGAACCGCAAGATAGTTCATTTGATGCGTCACAAAAGACCCAAGGGCAGATTAGTTTTAGGTATTTAGTACTTTTTACACAGTAGATTAAAAGATACACCTACGCACTTCGCTCTACTCCTCTACCCTCCTCCTCCAATCCCACTTTCCTGAAGGTATCGTGGGCTCAACTTTAATCGATAAAAATATTAATCTATTATCAAAACCTATGCCGAAAATGTAGAAAAAATACTTTAAAACTGACGGATTTTATAATACTCTTCGCTCTGTACCGTAACAATCGATCATGCGCAATGTAGAATTTTAGACTAATTTGGAGAATTTCTTCTCTGTCCCTAGTTCACATTAGTGTTTACGGTCATCTAAATGAAAATTGAAATTGACAAAGGAAGCACCCGAAACAAAGTTTTCGCAATACTGCACAAACTTAACAGCCAAATAGGACACTTGGCAGGTTGTGAATTCACGGTAGAAATTTCGCGCTCTGACAGCCAATACTAGCTACTCGCGTGGTTTATAATTATGTTACAGTGAGCGAAATGAATGCTACAATGTCAATTGTATGTTATGAAGAAATGCGTGCAAGTCCAACAATTTTGAGTCTTTCCAAACACAAGATGAGTCATTCAAAGGCGTATGTAGAAAAGAAAGAAAAAAACACTATTCTGGAGATCAGTTAAATAATGGTTCAACATCTGTCGATTGAGTAAGATAGATGCAAATCTATATTCGAAAATAACACTTTCATTTTTCAAGGTATCGTCTCTAATACGAAAACTTGTTTCGCGTCACATTACCAATTTTAAAAACAAATTATTTCCAAAATATCTTAATTATTGGACATGCTATACCTCAACACATATATAACTTCAGTTTGGAACCACATATGAAGCAAAATTTGTTATGGTTTGTTTACAGGCCTAATCATTTTCATAATTCACTATTAACTTGCCTTTGCTAATTTGTACTTACGGCAACTGACGTGGCATTTTTCCTCTGTGGTCGACGACTTTTCTGGAGAAAGTGCACGCCTAGTTTAACTGCCTCAACACGCCGGTCGATAACACGTGAACACTCTGCTAAAGACGGTTATTCTAAAGAGCTTTAGCGAATGATTCATTTGCGAGCGCCTCTATAGGTTTAAAGAGGAATTACTGTGTCAACGAATACAATCCGTTCAAAGATGGGGTTCACTACCTCAATTGCTCTGTAACAGAATGGATGTAGCATTCCTTTTTATGTGAGTTTTATTAATTCGTTCTGGAGAAGCCAACGATAAATAAACAATGATATGATTTTTACTACCTTCGTTTAGGAATAATAAATTCATCAATGCACACGTAAATTAAGGATATACTTAACGATTTGTCGCATTGTGCATGTTAGCGGTGGTGTTACCTAAATCTCGGCGCGAAATTGAAATATACATTATAAAAACCCAATTCGCTAATTGGATAATATTATATGAAATGATAAACATACTTTGAAATCCGCAACTATGTGTACAATACACAACGTTTGAATACCAGAATTTAAAAATCGAATATCACGAAGGCTCAAGTTCATACAGTATCATGATTAGAGGGCGTATTTTCATGAAATGTCATTTTTTCTTTGCACTTTAGAACAATGCCGTTGAGTGTAGAAATTCATTTTTTTGTTATGACAAACGGAAATGACCCGTTTTTATACGTCATTATTTTGCATTTTTTGTCCATTTCGACTAATATATCATCTTTTTACCTTTTTCGTCATTTTAATACATTTTTTGCTGATTTCATCGATTTTAATGTCTCTTTTAATGGTACTTGCTTCAAGTAATTTTTACGAGGTGCAAATGTTCTTCAGAGAATTACTCAGTAGCCTATATTTCTTTGTTCGCTCAGAATTAGTTTTGACAATCTTTACAAATATATAATTCTTGTCACGTATGTTAGCGCTATTGCCGGTTCGGCCGATTTCGGGATAATTAACGACAGAGATTTGCTGGTAAAGAACAGTTCAAACCCAAAAGTTTGTAAGCTGAGTTTACTTGAACGAATGGAAAAAACCTAGATTACATCAGTAACGTATCCAACAGCTTTAGTTGTTTCTTCGAACTGGATTTGATAAGATTTGTTACGTCATTTTTCTTTGGTTTTAAGGCACTTTTAATGCATTTTAAGAGCATTTTATTGATAATTTTTGGTGATTTTTCAGGTCATCAAAATCCGCCCCCTAATCATGATCATCCAGGGATAAAAGAACGAATTCCGTAGGTAATCGCCGTATATGTTTATCTCTTTATGTAACTAATTGTATATTTGTTATACAAAAAATATAAAATTGAACCTTTTCTAATGCGCAAAGAAAATAATTTCGTCGCATTGTGAGATATTGTAAATGAGTAGAATGCTGATTTTATTGAATTCAATAACAAGAAATATTATTTTATGTTCTTTGTCGACAATGTGATGAATTGTTTCTTGTAAATTTATTTCATTTTAAAAAATATGATAACGAATGAAATTCATGAAACATTTTATTTTGTCCCTTTAATCAAATAAAAAACTGAATTCATCATTATTTATTTATATATTTATTTATTTTAACGCAATCGATGTAATCAGCCTAACTATCGAGGTAGTGTGGAAAATCCTGCCACCGTCGGGCCTCCCAACCTAAGTCCTCCCGGTCAGAGGCACGGCAGTGACATCAATTGATGCCCTGAAACACCCAAGCCGGTTCCCGACCGTGTACCACCACGCCCCTCTTGCATTCCTTCAAGTGTGTGAATGTAACTTTCACAACCTTTACAGAGCTAGTGTACATTTGTACCTCTAGCAATCGTTTCTCGACCGTTGCTGCTAGAATATATTGCCTTTTTATATCCGAAAGCCTATCAGAAATTAACGATTCTACATAGCATGTTCTCATACAACTATTTATCTTTGCGGAGATATCTCCCTGACATTCTAGTTTCTATAATTACGCAGTTGTCATTCCTGTAAATGCTTTTAAAGCATCTATGTATAAGTGTGTCAGCATGTTCTCCTGTTACTCTAATCTATATCGTAAATGATTTCATTTTAAAATCTTTACAGATTCCTACACCACCGACCTCTCTTAGCACGCCGACATTTGCTGCTTATCTAGAGATTCCAAGAATCACTTTGTAATAATCGGTTTCTAATTTCTAATCGATGTATCCCCAAATTTCTACCCCCTAATTCATAGCCGGAAGAACAACCAATTTTAGAATTGTTGGTCAAGCCTCTACAGACAAATCCTGTACTCTTCGCACCTCTGCGCTAAAGATTTCGTTGGGCGCAATTCTTCCTTCAATTCGGGTCACCATAATGAGACTGTTAGTCGTGTTTAGCTCTACCAATACTCCCGTATACCCCAATACAATAGCACCCGTGCGTTACCAAGAGAGACCTTTGGAGCCCACCACCAATTCTGATTGAAAAATGTCAATTTCTGTCTCTCGAGGCCCTATGTGAAAACAATCGTCTTTCTCGAATCAGTACTTGTATTTAATTACACAATTTATTACATTTTTACGTCAAATAAATACCCATGTTCATTTAGAACATAGTAAAAAATTAAATTATATTATAATTTAAACTACAACAAATATTCCCAAAATATATTTTGAATGTTCACCAAAACAAATGTTCAGTGAGAATGTTCAGGAGATCAAAATAAAATCAGTTTCAGAATACAAATGTTCAGTACTAATAAATATTTAAAGAACACTTAGCATAAGGATGCGGATAAGATGGTAAACAGTTTTTTTAAAATCGATTGACATATGAATAGTTAAACTACGATCCGAACATAAAAATTATTTTGGAAAGGTTTATTAGTCGCTCTCCTTATAACCCCCTCCATCTACAGTTAGAAAACATTTTTCTTTTCTTTCTTCAACTTAACATTGAATGTTTATTAAAAAATTGAAAAATAAGGCAATAATGTTTGCTATCACGAAAATATATTTTCAAGCTGAGAAAATCGTATATATATATATATATATATATATATATATATATATATATATATATATACACACACACACATATATTGTAACGTCATGGGATAAGACAACCCCATAACGCCACCATCGCTACGAAAAGAAGCCCACGAACAGAGAGGAGTAGAGTACGCGGCGGAGCGATGGCTGGTAAACGCGCCATCTGCCCACAGCTTTTCGAACTCTGACGCCCGAACTTGCGAAAAATGTTTCTCCGGGAGGTCACGAAAAGAGGAGAATATTCACTCCTCCAAAAATTTCCCCAGGCGCGAGTACCATAAGTATCGCGGCGCGCCTCGGAGAAGCCCTCTTTGACTGCAGCAGCGATGGCGAGTAGACTGAGCTCTCTTCGATTGCAGCAGCGACGGCGATTGTAACTTGATAGCATAGGACTTAACTTGGTAGTTAAAGTTAGCTTGAGATGCGTATCTTCGAAAGTGAGGTAATTAGGAAGTGGAGTGCACAAACATTCTTCGCATTCACAATATTTGAGAGAGCAAGCGAAGTGACTGTTTGACTCCGAAATTTCAAATTTGTAAAATTCGCGCAGAAGTACATTAACTAAATTCAGCATCTCATATTGCACGCTGAGACCACACATGCCCAAGTGTGGTAAATAGGCCAACCATTTAAAGCATAACTTCAGCAACATTAATTATTCGAGGCTGGAAGCGCGAACGAACTTGTACGAAGTGCGGTAGAAGAAGGACGAGCCCAGGAAGAGCAAAGCGTAGGTGAGAAAGATTTGGACTGAAACAAGAATCGTACGAGTCCGGAGAACGGGAGAAAGGTGTGAAGGCCCTTAAGGAAAGGGAAGGGACAGAAGTGAAGAGGAGGGCAACGCGGGGCTGCGAGCGGCAGAAAATCCCCAAGGTTACCTACAGGCGAGCGATGCGGAGCTGTTGAGGTAAAAGGACTGGCATCGTTTATGCGGCGATCAGTTGGGGAACGAGAATAGCCGTAAATACACGACAATTCGTGTTAAGAGGGTGAAAAGTACAGAATAGGTGGGAGAAGAATTCCGGACGATGCAGTTTAAAGTTCATTTACTGCACGTGTCATTAAATTCATTCGAAGAGGCCATACCTTGTACAATTTTACGTAAATAATTCATGAGTTTCACTTGCTGTATTGTTGATGTTATCTGGAAAAGTTAGTTTAATTGTATTGTGTTAAAAGTAATTGCTTTCTGTTATATGTAAAGGGGTCAGATTTAAGTTACGTGTATATTACGTTTTGTTTGTTTTTTTCTCTTTAAAGTTCAGTGTTATAGTGAGTGCGAAGCCCAAGGCTAGCACCTGTGAACGGGATTCCTTAAAACAAGTGTAAATTTCATTTTAAAAGCCGTGCACGGAAAAACTAGAGGCTAAAAAGAGTAAAATAATTTGGTAGATGGAAAAATTCAGAAAGAGGAATGAGCAAATTGTAAATTGTAGTTGGTGAAAGTGTGTTCAGGCAGTCGAGGTGACGCCTATTTTTTTGTTTTGCCTTATTTTATTTTTTTTCAGTGACCAACTACTTAAAGTGCATTATCCTGTTATAAAATTGCGTCACTGTAATGATTTTTTATTGAATATATGCTCATTTTATTCGTATTTTATCTAATTCACTGTGTCAAGGGTTCAGACCTCATACCCAAAAGATCCTGCTTCCTGAGAATTTTAAGCTCGCTTCACGAGCATTCATTCTATGACGCCCACACAACGTGTGGAAGGTAGTAGGTGGGTGTGTGAGAAAATATATATATATATATATATATATATATATATATATATATATATAAAATTATTTTTTTTAAAGTGTTTTCTTAACTTCAAATTACCCTATTAACTTTCTCGTATACATTGGTATATTATGGAGTAATTTACGTAGTATAGTGAAAATTATGTAATGCTGCTGAAAATCGATAATGAGATTTCAACATAAATACGTTTTGGGGTCCTCTAATACCGAAATTTTTTTTTTTTTTTTTTTTTACAATGTCCGTCCGTCCGTCTGTAAATACTACTAGCGCCTAAACCACACATACGCTCTTTTTCAAATTGAAGAAACCCTAGTCGATCTGTCTCTAGTTAAAGCTTGAAGATTTTGAAAAAGATTCTTTAAAATTTGGGGATACTTTACATGAAGCACTAGGAACATTTTCAATTTTAAAGAAAAATTGTTACTTTAAATTTCTTGTATGAATAAAGTAAAATACACTTAACATGCCATATGTCAGACTTTCAATATTAACTCTAAATTTTCAAAAATTGCTAAATTTGAATTTTTTGGGTGTCTTCCTAAAACTACAAAATTGAACAGAGATTTTTTTCATTAAATGAAATTTGTCTATAAATACTTCTTTCATAACGACCATGTTAATTTTTTAAAAGTTTAGTAATATTCGTGCAATAGTGCGTGCAATATTTGCAATTATAAAAAATTACAAAAACAAGATTTTCTTCAACGACTCCATTTTTTTTCTTTAAATTTTTTTGTACGGTTAGTGCCAAACAAACCCTACGATAACATAAACGCCATACTGCTCTATTTTGTTTGTTTCAAAAATGTAATTTTTTTCACTTGATTCTCACGCCGGTAATATTTACATTAGAGGCGATTTCTTCACATTAAATTTATAAGTTCGTGTGCTTTAAATAATGTCAAATAAAGTTTCCCAAACTCCAGTTTTTTGTAAAAATGAACAAATTCCGCGTTTTCAGAAACGCTCAATCGCCATTTTCTCAAAAATGGCACAAAATGTTTTCCTCAATCTTTTGCAAGGGATACTGGTAATTGCACAGTGTAATATAACCTAAAGTTCATTTTGGTGTGCTCTTTTTTTCCCAAAAATTTTCACAAATGTTATTTTTTTTAATAACTCTGACGCCGGTAATACGCACATTTCAAAGGATTTGTATACATTATTATATTTGTGAGTGGAACTGATTCAAATGATTTCAATTAGTTTTTCCAAAATACAATAGATTCTTCTGAAAAGGTGCTTCATATTTTGCATTTACAGTAACGCTTAATGCCATTTTTTTAAAAACTGCTGCAGCTCCTCTGACCGGGAGGTCCTAGGTTGGAGTCCTGATGGCGGCAGGATTTTCGACACTAGCTTTTCAGCTAGGTCGAATTCAGTCGCTGTCTGGTGGTAGTTTTCCGTGGTTTCTCCGATCAACTCCGACCGCGAATGCCGGAGCAGTACCCTTCCAAACGGGCCACGGACCGCGCGCGATCTGTCCTTCCTCTTCCTTCTCCTATCCTCTCCCCTTACGCACACACACTTACACTAACATGCACTACACTACCACATATTCCGGAAGGCCGGTCGGGAGCTTAGAACTTGTCCCGGCTGGGGCGGTGCCCCGCTAGTGGGAGAGTCCTGGTTAGGGGGAAACCCCACTAGCCGTCGATCTGTCGGCGCCGGATCTCGCCATCCAGCGTGGAAAGATCACCGCGCATATCCCGTGAAAAAACGTGCACTATACTAACGGGACTAATAACCAAAGCAGTTGACGTGCCCGGAAACATGAAAAAATTAAATCAAATCATTAAAAGCGGCTCCAAAATTTTCAATACAAAATTGTTATAATGGTGGGGTTTTAGTAATCCTTAATATTCTTAAATTAATATATGGGTTCTACTACTTGGATATCGAAAAGTTGAAAAACTTTAAAAAAAGGAATTTGAGCGGCGATAGATGGCAGCCGGTAAGGAGGGGCAAGACTACAATACCAGTCCATAAAAAGGAAATTCGAAAACTGTACTACGAGAAAGTCTGTGCTATTCTGTTGTACCACTAGTTCCTTTCTCGTATACATACGTATATACGTCTATACGTAGTATGGAGAAAGTTATGCAATGCTGCGGATAATCGATTTCGAGATTTCGACGGATATACACGTTTTCGGGTCCCCTGATAACGAAAGTGTTTTTTTTTTCAAACCGTACGTCCTTCTGTCTGTCTGTCTGTCGTATGTGAACAAACCTAGCGCCTAAAACAAACATGCTATCTTTTCCAAATTGAAATCCCTGTCCATCTGGCTCTAGTTGAAGCTTTGAAATTTTGAAAAACATCCTTTAAAATTTGGGGGTTCTTTACATGAAGCCCCCCGAACATTTTCAAACTTATGCTCAAAAACGGCTCCACTGGGTGCGGTAGCTTAGTGCATCAACTGATGTCACTGCAGCGCCTCTGACCGAGAGGTCCTGGGTTCGAGTCCTGACGGCGGCAGGATTTTCGTCACTAGATTTTCAGCTAGGTCGAATTCAGTGGCTGTCTGGAGGAGAATTCTAGCGGCCGGATGTTCTGATCGGTAGTTTTCCGTGGTTTCTCCGATCAACACCAGGCGAATGCCGGAGCAGTACCCTAACAAACGGGCCACGGACCTCGCGAGATCTTTCCTTCCTCTTCCTATCCTCTCCCCTTACACACACACACTTACATTAACATGCACTACACTACCACATATTCTGGGAGACCGGTCGGGAGCTTAGAGCTTGTCCCGGCTAGGGCGGTGCCCCGCTGGTGTGAGAGTCCTGGTTAGGGGGAAACCCCTCTAGCCGACGGTAGGTCGGCGCCGCATCTCGCCATCCAGCGGTGGAAGACCACTGCCATCTCTCGAGAAAAACATGCACTACACTAACGGGTCTAATGACCAAAACAGTTGACGTGCCCGGAACACGAAAAACCGATCAATCAAAAACGGCTCCAGTTTTTTCTTTAAATTTCTTGTAACAATAGAGTAAAATAGTAGAGTAAAATGCACTTATAAAAATGGCATTGGTTTGATTTTCACGGTTAACTTCAAATTTTCGAAAACTGCAAAAGTGTAATTTTTTTTTTGCTTCTTCCTACAACTACAAAATTGAAGACACATATTTTTCTTTCAAATGAAATTTGTTGCCCATAAATAGTTTTCATTATGTTTCGAAAATGTTAGTAGTTTTTGTGCAATAGAGCGTGCAATATTTGCAATTTTAAGAAATTACAAAAACAATATTTTCTCAAAAGCAGCTTCAAATTTTTTTGTTAAATTTTTGGTGGAGTTAGCACTCAACCATCCGACGACATAAACGTCAACTTGTTCTATTCTTTTCTTTCTTCAAAAATTACAAAAATTTAATTTTTTTGACTTGTTTCTCACACCGGTTATATTTACATTAGAGGCGATTTCTTCAATTATATTTATATGTGCTTTGAAGTTAGTTAAGTTAATTAAATTGTGTCTGAAAAACTCAACAATTTTCAGTAAAAATGAGCTAAAAATTCTGAATTTTCAGAAATGCTCAAACGCCATTTTCTCAAAAATGGCCCCAAATTTTTTCTTCAAAATTTTCCAATGCATATTGCTAACTGCAGTGTTTAATATGACGCAAAGTTCATTTTCGTATATTCTGCTGTTTTTTAGAAATCACGCAAATGTATTTTTTTTAAATATCTCTCAAGCCGTTAATATGCACATTTCCATCGATTTGCATATATATTAAATTTGTGAGTGAACGTTCTTTAATGGACTTCAAATGAATTTTTTCGAAAACTCAATAGATTCCTGTGAAAAAGAACTTGAAATTTCGCATTTACAGTACCTACTGCTAAATAGCCATTTTCTTCAGAACGGCTTCAAAAGTTTCAATGAAAATTTCTATTTTGGAGGATTTTTTTTTTTACTTTTCTGTAATATTCTTGAAGTAATGTTTCGGTTCTACTATTAAGAAACCAAAAATTTGTGAATATGTAAAAGAAAATTACTTTGGGTGCCGATAGATGACAGCTGACCAGAGAATGGTGCAAGACCTTAAATCCAGTCCACACCAAGGATATTAAAATAAATTTTCTACGAGACAGTTTGCGCCATTGTGTAGCACCTTTAGTTCATCCTTAAAACACTAATGTCTGTAAATCTTTTTGGAAATGACTGAGTTTTGTATATTTATTTTGATATTTATTATGCATTTTTATTCATTATAGTAACAAAGTAATATTTCGACCTTGCAATTGGGTTTAAATTAGCGTATTTGTAAGGCTTTATGGAAAATATTTATTTATTACGTTTTCAAGAACAAATACTCAACTTGGCTGACTTGAGGTGCGCACATATATAGTATGAAAAATGGAACTCTTATGAGCGGCTCATATAGAACCATGTTTATTTACGGAATGTTCAAGACTTAGTTTGTTACGGCAAAAATGTATGAATGTGGTGTGTTTGAAATATTTACTTGAAAAGAACATATCCTTTGATCCTAAAAACTGAGTTCAGCAATTTTACCGCATGACGAGATAGCCACAATGAACCACATAATATAATTTCAATCGAGATTTGACGAACAATCAGCGTATCTGACTGTTCATAGTTCAATAATTAACCAGTGACCTTGCAATTTTTATTCTATTAATGGAAAATATTTACAATGGTGACTACAAATGTTTATATAATATTGATTTTGTATTTTAAGTAATGACCGGTATGACCGAATGACCGATTAAGTAATGACCGGTTTCCCCATAGCACGTCATACGTAGTTTTTAACTGCTTTTTGACGTTAAATAAATAAATAAATAAATAAATAAATAAATAAATAAATATTTTAAAGTCCCGCTAACTGACGGCTCATCGACCAGAGCGTCGCCAAGTAGCAGTGTTTGTAGTTAGTGAGGGATCCCAAATCAACTCTTACATCTATATTTCGATTTAATTGTAGTGGCGCTTGACGTAAATTTTCTGTTGACGGTGTTATCCAATCGCGAGCTTAACGTCACCACAATGACGTCACCGTGAAGACGTTGGAGCTCCCGATTTGATGACGTCGTAACAGCTGATTAATGTCAAGTGCCAATACAAATAAATCGAAGTATATAAGTTCGTCTCATTCGCCGAGGTCTACCGCCCGTGACCCTTCACTGACGATTCGTAAGCACCGTGTCTAGAGGAACCGAGTCTGCCGAGGAACCGAGTGCACCGATCGACTGTTGGTGCTCGCGATTACCTGCTTACACTGCTGTTCTGTTTCAGGGAGAAAAATCTGAGGAGCACCTGGACGTTTCGGCCATAATCCTCACCCACCTTTCCTCAGGCACTTCCTTCAGGCTGAAAGCCGTCGCCATCTTACACTCCGAAGAGGGCCTTCCCATTTAAGCCTGGGTGGGGGCACCCTGCAACGTAGAACTACTTGTAATTTTTTGGAAGAGCATCGGAGTCTAATTAGCGCCCCTTACATGCGCCGGGGCCCGAATTGCACCGATTGATAAGTGATGAAGCAATGGTAAGAGGGCCGTAAGTTGCCTAATGGCAAACAGTCGCGAGTACGTTGTATTTCACGCACCGAACACGAGTCCCGTGAAGGTGAATACATGCTAGAACGTTCGCCCCGCACGAAAAGCGACCTAGCATCCCATACTCAGCCCGCAAGAGACCTTGAACGCTTAACAACGGTGTAAGATATACGGATATATTTGTTACACCGCGCGCTCAACGCAACGCGAACTGAGCGAGCCACCTACCTTCGGTGAGGGGCGAGCTGGCGTTCAAGGACACTCGCTGGTCGGGTGGGTAATGCCCGTTTGCTTTTGGTTCGGGGCGAAAATTCTAGTGTATGTACATCTTAAAATTATTGGACAGTGACTTCAGAGTATACCCTATTAACCCACTAAACAATTTTATGAATCATCATATAATGAAAATATATAACCAAAAGAAACATTGATTTTATTTTCAGAATTACTTTGAACTACTAAGGAGGAGTGCATATATATTTATCTACTTTCTTCAATTATACTCATTATCATGTAAGTATAAAATAAATACATCTCATACTTGTATAAATGCAGTGGCGTAGCTTCGGTTGGTGTCACCCAGGATAAAACTAATGGATCACCCCCGCCTCATAAATTAAATATAAAAATATTACTGAGTAGTTCATATTTTATTAATGAAAATAAAAGTATATGTGCACATGACATTTATTTATAATATATTAAAAACTGTATGTTATATATAATATTTAAATAAATCATTAAAATTAATATAATTCCAACTATAAAATTTTATAATTGGTGTCGCTGATAAAATGGTCTCAACGGGGACCAACGGTCCTCCCTTCCCTTCCTAACTACGCCACTGTTTTAATGTATAATAATACAAACCTTCGGTATCAATGAATAATTTATTTATTTCTAGAAATAATGCGTAAGGTGTATTGTATAAAGTATTTCATAATACAAGAAACGTGCGTCAAACCATTTTCCAAGATTTTTACTTATATTTATAAACGTGCATGCGTTGATATTACGTAGTGTATATTTTTTTAATGTTAATTTTTTAAATCCTTGGCAACGTTTTTACTTTCCCGTATACGTATGATTACACGGAGTAATATACGTAGTATAGAGAAAGTTATGAAATGCTGCGCGAAAAAACGGCAAATTTTCAACAGAAAAAATTAATTGCCGAGCCTGAAAACAAGAAAAAGGATAAATCCAGTTGCTAAGTTAAGAAGAAAAAAAACCTAACACTTGGAGTAGCTAGAATCCCCGTTTTATGGGTCCTTAACGCCGAAAACCCAATGGGAAGCAAAAACGTCAGTCCGTCTGTCTGTCGTATGAGAACAAACTAACTCCACACGTAAAATCTTTTCCAAAATGAAGAAACCCCTGTCCATCTGGCTCTAATTGAAGCTTTGAATTGTGAAAATTTTGAAATTCTTTAAAATTTTGGGGTACTTTACATCAAGCTCCCCGAACATTTTCGAAATTTTTTCAAAACGGCTCCTACTTTTTTCTTTAAATTTTGTAAGAATAGAGTAAAATTCACTTATAAAGGTGACCTAAGTCACATTTTCATGGTTACCTCTGAATTTTCAAAAATTGCAAAAGTTCGAATTTTTTGGCGGGTGTTCCTACAACTATAAAATTGAAGGCAGATTTTTCCTTCAAATTGGGTTTGTTACCCATAAATAGCTCTTTCATTAAGGTCATGTAGCCTTTTTGAAAAAAATTAGTAGTCTTTGTGAAAAAGCACGTGCAATATTTGCAATTTTAAAAAGTTACAAGAACAAGATGTCAAAAAGGCTTCCAATTTTTTCTTTAAATAAATGATAGGGGTAGTACTAATTGCACCATATTTGATGACATAAACCAGATATTGCTTGATTCTTTTGTTTTTACAAAAATTCCAAATATTTAATTTTTTTGACTTGTATCTCAGTAATATTTTTATTAGAAGCAATTTCTTCACATTATTAGATTTACGATTACATGTGCTTTAAATAATGTCAAATAAAGTTTCTAGAACTTTCAACAGTTTTCTGTAAAAATGAGCCTAAAATTCCACATTTGCAGAAATGCTCAAACACCATTTCCTCAAAAATGGCTCCAAATGTTTTCTTCAAACTTTTCCAATGGATAGAGCTAATTGCACTGTTTAATATGATATAAAGGTCCTGTTGGTTTTTTGTTTTTGCAGAAATTACAGAAACGTAATTTTTTTAAATATCTTTTACGCTGTTAATATATTTCCTTTTGTATATATTATTACATTTTGAGTGGAAATGCTTTCAATGACTTCAAGTGAACTTTTTTGAAAACTCAGTAGATTGCTGTGAAGAAGAGCTTCAAATATCAAATTTACAGCAATGTTTAATTGCCTTTTTTTAAGAAACGGTCTGTGCCATTCTTAGCACCTCTAGTTTATTTTCAAATGATATTTACAGTCATGTGTCTTAAGGGTGAAAAGGGGAAAAAAATATGACTGCGTAGGCATAGCAGTACGCTCTGAGGAAGAACACAGGTTGGCTAAAACGTCAGCCACCACGGTCAAGACTCAGGTCATTTCAGTTAGTCTTGACAATACAAGGGTTTTACATTTTTAAATGACAGCCCACCAATTGAAAAAATCAGAAAAAATTGACCAGACCCCATGTTGTTAGACAAATCAGTAATATCTTGTTTTCATGTTTGAGAACATAGATAAATATTTCCAAACAATTTTTTTAAATTTTAATTATAGCCGAGATAATATAAAAAAATTCCTAATAACAATAAAGATTTTCTTATTTTCCTTTTTTTTTTCAATGAGAAAAGGAATTTTAAGTTGAGGAAGGGGTAAAAAAGGTATTTTGGTTGTAGGGAGATAGGGAAGATGGAGGAGTAAGGATAGGAAAGTAATTTGATTTTAGAGAACTTTTCACTATCTTACATAGAGGTACTCATTGTTCTCAGTTGATTATTCTCCAGAAGAATACCTCATCAACTCTCCAACAAACCTCTATTTAGAAAAACATTAATTGAAGGTACATATAAATAAATCTCTAAAAAAATCTCTAAAAAGTTCCACTTCGAAGGTAAATAATTCTCTGTAATTAGCAATAACAAAGTATTTAAACTTGGCAATTAAAGTTAACATATGACAACCTAAATTCTTGGGATCACATCAACTTATCATTATGTCCTGAGAACCTCACCATTTTATTGATTTATAGGTTTCAATTTATTGATTCAGGACTATTCAGTCTTTTGAGTGATTGACAAAATGTTAATAATTATGAATGGTGATTTTACCATCCATTTTTGTTTATATAAAACTGACACTAAAATGAGTTATTTTGATGAAAAATTTAATTTATAATTGAATGAGAAAGTTAGTGTACAACTAGATCAGGTGCTACTTTCAATGCAGTATTCCTGTATCATTTATAAAATTTACACTCTCAATTATTTGTATCATACTTAAGCTACAATAAACCTATAATTTCTTTCTTGTAGTATGAATCTGTGGAAATTGATGAATAAATGAAATAATTTTTATATGAGAGTAGTATCATAGAATATTTAAAGACCATAAAACCTCATGTACTTTTTAAAAACAATTATTTTATTGGTCTAAATTTACTAAAGAAACTACATTTCCCAACCCAATGTTGCTGCATCATCAGATAGTTTGAAATCAAGCAGTTATAACAGTTAAAACTATTTCTTTCCTGATAGTTTTTATTTATTTTAAATAGGAAATATCAATTCTAAAGGAAGCAAGATTGAAAATTAAAATTAAAAATTGAAAATTAAATACAATATACAAAAAACAAGAAATTGATGTTTGATTTTGGTTTATTCTTGATCTTGGTTTACAGTATTGGTTGGAGAAGGTGCTATTATTTAACTGAACTTCCTTAACTCTTCATGCAAAAAAATTGATCCTAAAATAAAAACAAAAAAACATATTTTACATTACACAAAACACTTTACATACCTTTGATCCTGAAAGCGATGATTTATTACATAAAATAGAATATAATTTATTATTTCTAAATTGGTTTAACAATTTTGAGCTTCGCTCTTCAACTTATTCACTAAGCATGATTTTTTGATCTAGGCTTTTGTTACTTTCAAAATAATTTGGGGATCCAACCTCAAGATCACTTTTTAGTAATATCAGCAATGCTAATGCTAAATGGAGGAAAGAACTAATAAATAAAATACCGTCCAAAAATGAAGAAATATTTAAACTTATTAAACAAAGATAGTATAAAGAGTTTATATGATAAACGCTTAAGGGTATATACAAGTCAGATCCTGACACAAGTTGATGTAGATGAAGTGTGGAATAATGTAAGAAGTATTATAAAGAAAGTAGCTAATGATGTCTTGGAGGTACAAAGAAAAAGTAAATGAAGAAAAAGACTGAAAATATGGACACTAGAAATCGCCCAAGCCATTAATTATAAGGAACATGCTTTCAATAAAATGTTGCGAAACAATACAGAAGAAACCAGAGGGGCATATAAGCAAATAAGGAACTATGCCAAGACTCTTGTAAGAAAAGCTCATCAAGAATTGTGGGAACGATTTGTTAGTAACATTGAGAATGATGTGCACAAACAACAAACCTTGGCTACAAAGTAATGAGGCATCTAAAAAGTGACCCAAAGGATTCTGCAGAACTAAAAATAATCAAAGAGAAAGAGAGACTGCTTCACTGTAAAAGTTTATGGTACGACTTGAATGTGAAAGAGGCGGAAAGAAGTGACTATGAAAAAAAAAAATTGTATAATGTATTTCGAATTGAGTAGCTTACACATTATTATTATCTAAAAAATCAAGCTCACATGTTACAATTTTCTATAGTTAAATATATTATGAATAGAGGAGATTACAGAAGGTCAAATAATATTTGCATCAGTATTGTGTGCGATGTGGATTATTTTTTCCTGATTGAAATTAATTGCAAATGAAATATTATTAACTTTGCAAGAAATTCTGCTAAAATATGCAGAAAAAAGTTTTGATTTGAAATTATATCTAACATGTAATGAATTTGTTTATTTGGATTATTCATGGGGCTTTATAATAAATCGGAGTAGATATTCTGACAGTTGTATTTGCCATTTTTTTAACTGAACCCAAATTGGAAAACATAAGAAATATAGGCCAAGTATATTTGGGGCTGATTGTCTGACTTGGCTGGCTAGCGAATGGTATCCCCCCATGCCTGGGCTAGAGGATTTTTTATTCCAGTACTTGGTAGTAGGAGAGATAAGTGGTGAACATGATGTATTCCCTTCATCGCAACTATCAAGCTCTGCCATCTTGAGCTTTTCTTTATGGTCACTTAGGTTCAGGGACTAAGACAATTTGAAAGGAAAGTTACAATGCTCTTTTTGCCCCAGCCAGGAATCGAACCCGGGATCACAGCATGGGAAGCTAGTAAGTTAGCCATGAGCTATTCTAGAGGACTATAGGTCACATCATTGCTTCATATATGTTCAATTCAATTACATTTTTAATTTCCCCACCCTAAAAGTAAATATTTTCTTTCTTTTTTCTATTTCGTTGTCCTGATGCATCTGTAGCTGTGAAATGAGTGCTATTTACATAAACTTGTAATGTTCCTTTGCAACTTTAAATTCTGTCAAAATAAATTTTTCATTTTCTATACAAATATAACATTCTGTCATCTTTCTAAAATTCTAATTCTTGATTGTTTTTTTTTAAAATTTTTTCTTCTCTTTAGTATATAATGGTCAACTGTGAAGGCTTGAAAGTAATTTTATAATATTGTGATATTTTTCTCTTTTCTTTGACAGCAGTATAATGAATTATTGACATCTTTGAATGAATTATTCTTCTTCTAATGAATTATTGGATCTTTGTGTTTTGATGCCATGTAGGCTGTAGTTATGTTTTTTCTTTCTGATGAGATTCATTTTAGACAGTCATATACATATTGTAAACCAAAAAAAAGTAATCAAAAATCATGTTTTAGATTGAAATTTTATTTATATTTAATATTATTTTTAGTAGTTATAATTATAATTAATAGTTATAATTAATTAATAATTATAATTAATAGTTAATTTTTGAAGCATTTTTTTGTGTACTTTTTTTATCTTCAGAAGTCTCTTTTGAATATAAACACAAATTATCATAAAAATAATTAAATTTTCAAATATTTAAGATTATTGTAACACAAATTGAAATTAATAAAATAAATATGTGCCAGGTACAAATAAACTTTCTTGAAGTCTATTTCTCTGTTCAGATTCATTTTAGACTATCATATACATATTATATACACAATTCACTTTTCCCCAAGCACGTCATACGCAGTTTTTAACTGCTTTTTTGACGTAAAAACAAACAAACAAGCTAGCAAGCAAGCGCAAGCAAGCAAGCAAGCAAGCAAGCAAGCAAGCAAGCAAGCAAGCGAGAGCAAGCGAGCGAGCAAGCGAGCGAGCAAGCGACAGCGACGAGCGAGCAGCGACGAGCAAGCGAGCAACGGCAACCGAGCGAGCAGCGAGCAACCGAGCGAGCAAGGGCGAGCACCGCAAGCGAGCAACCGGCAGCAAGCGAGCAAGCAAGCAGGAGCAACCGAGCACGAGCAACAGCGAGCAAGCGAGCAAGCAAGCGAGCAAGCGAAGCAAGCAAGCCAGCAAGCAAGCGACAAGCCGAGCAAGCAAGCGAGCAAGCGGCAAGCCGAGCAAGGCAAGCGAGCAACAGCAAGCCAGCAAGCGAGCAAGCCAGCAAGCAAGCAAGCCAACGCAGCAGCAAGCAAGCCAAGCAAGCAAGCAAGCAAGCAAGCCAGCAAGCAAGCAAGCCAGCAAGCAAGCAAGCCAGCAAGCAAGCAAGCCAGCAAGCAAGCAAGCCAGCAAGCAAGCAAGCCAGCAAGCAAGCAAGCCAGCAAGGCAGCAAGCCAGCAAGCAAGCAAGCCAGCAAGGCAGCAGCCAGCAAGCCAGCAAGCCAGCAAGCCAGCAAGCCAGCAAGCCAGCAAGCCAGCAAGCCAGAAGGCAGCAAGCCAGCAAGGCAGCAAGCCAGCAAGCCAGCAAGCCAGCAAGCCAGCAAGCCAGCAAGCCAGCAAGCCAGCAAGCCAGCAAGCCAGCAAGCCAGCAAGCCAACAAGCCAGCAAGCCAGCAAGCCAGCAAGCCAGCAAGCCAGCAAGCCAGCAAGCCAGCAAGCCAGCAAGCCAGCAAGCCAGCAAGCCAGCAAGCCACAAGCCAGCAAGCCAGCAAGCCAGCAAGCCAGCAAGCCAGCAAGCCAGCAAGCCAGCAAGCCAGCAAGCCAGCAAGCCAGCAAGCCAGCAAGCCAGCAAGCCAGCAAGCCAGCAAGCCAGCAAGCCAGCAAGCCAGCA
Source organism: Teleogryllus oceanicus (assembly GCA_964035755.1). Taxonomy (NCBI): domain Eukaryota; kingdom Metazoa; phylum Arthropoda; class Insecta; order Orthoptera; family Gryllidae; genus Teleogryllus; species Teleogryllus oceanicus. The sequence continues at coordinate 317,968,153 of CAXIVR010000001.1, read as the reverse complement.
AGCCAGCAAGCCAGCAAGCCAGCAAGCCAGCAAGCCAGCAAGCCAGCAAGCCAGCAAGCCAGCAAGCCAGCAAGCCAGCAAGCCAGCAAGCCAGCAAGCCAGCAAGCCAGCAAGCCAGCAAGCCAGCAAGCCAGCAAGCCAGCAAGCCAGCAAGCCAGCAAGCCAGCAAGCCAGCAAGCCAGCAAGCCAGCAAGCCAGCAAGCCAGCAAGCCAGCAAGCCAGCGAGCAGCAGCCAGCAAGCAGCGAAGCGAGCAAGCAACCGAGCCAGCGAGCGAGCACCGGGCGAGCTAGCGAGCAAGCGAGCGAGCAACCGAGCAAGCGAGCGAGCAACCGAGCAAGCGAGCGAGCAACCGAGCAAGCGAGCGAGCAACCGAGCAAGCAAGCGAGCAACCGGAGCCAGCGAGCGAGCAACCGAGCAAGCGAGCGAGCAACCGAGCAAGCAGCGAGCAACCGAGCAAGCAAGCGAGCAACCGAGCAAGCGAGCGAGCAACCGGAGCAACCGAGCAAGCAAGCGAGCAATCGAGCAAGCAAGCGAGCAACCGAGCAAACAAGCGAGCAAGCGGAGCAAGCAAGCGAGCAAGCGAGCAAGCGAGCAAGCGAGCAAGCAAGCGAGCAAGCAAGCAAGCGAGCGAGCGAGAACAGGAGCGAGCGGAGCGAGCAACCGAGCAAGCAAGCGAGCAACCGAGCAAGCAAGCGAGCAAGCAAGCAAGCGAGCAAGCGAGCAAGCAAGCGAGCAAGCGAGCAAGCAAGCAAGCAAGCAAGCAGCAAGCGAGCGAGCAAGCGAGCAAGCGAGCAAGCAAGCAGCGAGCAAGCAAGCGAGCGAGCAAGCAAGCGAGCGAGCAAGCAACCAGCGAGCAAGCGAGCGAGCAGCGAGAAGCCAGCAAGCAAGCAAGCAAAGCCAGCAAGCAAGCAAGCCAGCAAACAAGCAAGCAGCAAGCAAGCCAGCAAGCAAGCAAGCCATCTAGAAGCAAGCCAGCAAGCAAGCAAGCCAGCAAGCAAGCAAGCGAGCAAGCAAGCAAGCCAGCAAGCAAGCAAGCCAGCAAGCAAGCAAGCCAGCAAGCAGCAAGCCAGCCAAAGCCAGCAAGCCAGCAAGCCAGCACCAGCCAACAAGCAAGCAAGCCAACAAGCAAGCCAGCCAGCCAGCCAGTTTAAGACAATTAATAAACATGTCAGACCCATCAACTCTAATGTGTGCCCAGTAATATCCCATGAAGAAATCCTAAAATTAAAAAAAAATTGACCAGGATTTTACTTTATCAGAGAATAGCCTGGCTTATTTCACAATTTAATTTCAGAAGGCAAGTTTTTATTGATTACGATTATGTCATAAAATTACCTGATTCTATTTTAATATTTTTATGAAGACACAACACACAGAATTTATTTTTCTACTTAAACTATTTCTTTTTTCCTGTATAAGCAAAAGGGTCATATTGCCAATCACTGCACCTCTAAATCCACTGAAAATACGAAATAAACATCTGCTGATGTTCGTAAAAGCTTACAAAATTATAAAGAAATTAAAAAAACCACCACCGCTGAAATCACACACTAACAAGATTTAACATCAACAATTAAAGAAGATAACTTTCCTACTTCAACTCAAAGGAAAATTCTGAGTACTTCACTCAGTGTAGTATATTGCATAGTAGCAGTCAGAATAAAGCTACGGGATGTAAAAATCCATTATACAAAAGAACTGGAGGTGCTACTGAATGGCACAGACATTCTAGTAGCAAAAATTCCATTCTCTGGCCAGCTGCCATCTATAGTCACCGAAAGTACATTTTCTCAACTTTTCGTTATCTTAATAGTAGAACTGAAATATGACTTCAAGAATACTGAAACCATGACCAAGAGAGAAATTTTCATTGAAAATTTTCGAGCTGTTTTTAAGGAAATGGCGATTAAGTGTTTCAATGCATATATACATAAATGACATGCCTTTGGCTTTAAAAAATAACAAAACAATTTTGTTTGCAGATGACACAAACATAATCATAAAAGCAAAAACGCAACAATTATTAGAAAAAGAAACTCAAGAAACGTTGCATGCATTAGTAAAATGGTTTCAAGACAACAAACTTATCATAAACACCAGCAAAACATTCTCTCTAAATTTCATGAATCCCCGATCCAAAGAACCAAATCCTCCCCCCCCCCCTTCGTCTGTCCGTCTGTCCGTCTGCCGTCGTCGTCCGTCGTCTGTCCGTCTGTCCTTCGTCTGTCCGTTCGTCTGTCCGTTCGTCTGTCCGTTCGTCTGTCCGTTCGTCTGTCCGTTCGTCTGTCCGTTCGTCTGTCCGTTCGTCTGTCCGCTGGCCGTCCCCGTCTGTCCGTCCGTTTGTCTGTCCGATTAAAAAAAAGTGTCAAATCTTAGACAAAATATAATATATACTACTATAATACAAAAAATACCACTAAAATGTTTATAAAATGTATACGATTCAAGAGGTTTTACTTCAATGGCGTATGAATGGAAGTGACTAAATGATAAAATAGCGAAACACGATGTTGTTTATTGTTAATTGTATTCTTTAATTCGATAATAATTTTTATTATCATACTACTAACATGCTGGTAACCAAACTATAAAATATATTCCTATTACGTACAGTAATTAAAAATGGATAGGAAAATAACATGTTTATTAGTCTATAATGAAAACATCGTTGTTTTAAACATCGATGTTTTTCGTCGATATTTTCATCGACATCGAAAACCATTTAGAGATGTATCGAAACGTCGATGTATCGACCAGGAGAAGTGGCTCAGTGCATCAACTAATGTCACTGCAGTGCCTCTGACCGGAGGTCCTAGGTTCGAGTCCCGACAGTGGCAAGATTTTCGACAGTAGCTTGTCAGCTAGGTCGAATTCAGTCGCTGTCTGGAGGAGAATTCTAGAGGCCAGCTGCTCTGATCAGTAGTTTTCCGTGGTTTCTCCGATCAACTCCTGGCGGATGCCGGGAAAGTACCCTAACAAACGGGCCACGGACCGCGCGCGATCTTACCTACCTCTTCCTTGTTCTCTCCTGCCCCCTTACACACGCTTACACTAACATTTACTAAACTAATACACATGCCGTGAGACCGGTCGGGAGCTTAGAGCTTGTCCAAGTTTGGGCGGTGACTCGCTAGTGGGAGATACCTGGCTGGAAGGGAAAACACCGATAGTCGACGGTAGGTCGGCGCCGGATCTCGCCATCCAGCGGGGTAAGATCACCGCCACCTCCCCATGAGAAAACATGCACACTTACGGGACTAATGACTTCGGTATTTGACGTGCGCGGAATCACTATCTACCAACCAATCGATGTTTTGGTGCAATTTACCATCACTACTCATTCCTTGTCCGCGCGCTCGTGTGTGTACTGGGTCCGCGCACTGGGTCTGGGCGAGCCATCTAAAACTAGCAGCGCCCAAGAACCAATCTCAACCAAACTATAACCAAAATTTGAGGCTAATTAAAACCTCTATTCCCCAATTTTAAACTCTTTCGGATTTCCGAAAATCGTGGACGCTGTTAACTTTAGACTAAAACTCGCAGCGCCCATCCACAAAATCCATCTCAAAATCAATTCAAAACTATGAAACCACACCAAGTTAATTTGAGTTCTATAAGAAAAAAATTTCATTATTTATATTCCAAAGAGAAACAATTAACATTGGTTCTTACGGGTGAATAAACACTCAAATAAAAAACCCTAAAAACATCTGAAACCCAAGCCAAAATTTGAGGTTAATTTGAGTCTCTAGGAGAAACAAAATTCCGGCATTCATAAGCAAAAAATCAGGGCTTCACAAAGAAAAGCATTAAACATACCTTCTTGGTTGTTGGATATCCCATAGTTGTCTTTTCCTATCGCTTTACCTCCAACATTAACCCTGCTGAACATGTTTTAGAGTTTCCGAAATGAGTACTTTATTTATTTATTTATTTTACGTCAAAAAACAGTTAAAAACTGCATTATGACGATGGGAAAGTGAATTGTGTGCATTTTCAAATTCTGATCCACCACTCAAGTCATACTTAAATTTTGAAGAAAAAGCTCCCATGTAATAAAATCTATTTTCAAGGATAAAAAAAGGCAATAAATTTTGGCTCTTATCCATGTTGTCCTTCGAAATAATACTTCCTGCCGCGACAACATGGAAACGATAATTTGAATAATTGTATTTCCCACTGAATTCTAGAAGACGTGCACAGAAAATGAAGTTACATTTATGTCCAGAAGCAAAACAAAGGGCCATCTCAGCATTTGCTCAATGGATCAGGGAAACTGGACGAAAAACCTGATCGAGATGGGGGTCATTGACACGGAGGCTGCAATACAATACTTGTTACAGGTTGTTTATACACATTTATACAGTTCAAATGGTAAATAATGCATTATGTATCATTGTTAAAATTAATGTTACTTTTCTTGTGATGCTCAGTATAGTCTCTAATTGTATAGAAACAGTTATGCAGCAGAAACGATTTCACTTGGGATTTAATCTTTTCTATTGAATTTAATCGTTTAATGTCATCTGGCAAAGTGTTGTAAAATAATGTACATGTATTGTATGTGAAGTTTTTGTAATAGGCTGTTGATACTGTCACCTGATGAATATGATTTCTACGTCGAGTGTTATAGTAATAGACTTCGGCATTTTCTGAAAATATATTCCCGCCCTTAAGCAAGTCACTTTTGACAAAAACCACTGATTCGTAAATAAAAAGACACGGTAATGGTAGAATTCCTAGATTAATGAAGAGAGGCTTACATGAATCACGTGGGTGGGATTGGGTTATTATTCGTACAATTCGTTTTTGTAATCTAAAAGTCTGGGAGCTATAAGATGTATTTCCCCAAAATATTATACCATATCTCAGGCGAGAATGAACATTCGCGAAGTATACACAACGAGCATTATGAAAGCGGCTAGTTGCAAGAATTCTGAACGCGTACCATAATGAACGATTTTTGTGTTCAGACATTTTAAATGGACGTTCCATTTAGTTTTGACTAATTTAGAGTCCTAAAAATTTGTTATATGTATCAGTCAATAATTTTTGTTCATTTCAATGGAGCACAGAATTGTTTATTTGAAATGGAAAACTGCATTAAAACCATTTTCTTTCATTTTACTATTAATTTGTTATTTCCGGAACTAATTTGAAACATCTGATATTGTACTATTTACACTCTCTCTCTCTCTCTCTCTCTCTCTCTCTATATATATATATATATATATATATATATATATATATATATATATATATATATATTTCTCTATCTATTTCTCACTCTCTACATAGACTAAAGAAGTCATAAACGGCTCACTGCAGGCAGCCGAGAGGGTACCAACAATAGTGTCCCATTCAGAGATAGCGCCACCGTGAATTTTAGTTCACAGAAAGTGGTGTCCGAGTGGGGTGCTGAGTCGCCCATTTGCCCCCACTGCCGATTTCTCCCCTCCAGTATCCTGTGACAGCATTTTCAAATCATTGAAACTGTTACTGTCTCAAGATCTTTCTGCAGCATTTGGCTAGGGAGCACATAACAGGGTGTTGCCCTACGCATAAGCACATAGGACCACACCCTTCACTGAACCAATTAACTGCATTCCAAGCAGTGAGATCCTGTGATATGTTTATTATAAGCATGCGAGCACTTCTCTAATTCATTCATTGGAAATTTGTAAATACAAAATTATTTATCATATAGTTCAGCGTTGCTCAAGCATTTATTAAGCAGATTCATCTATTAGATAGAAAGAATGAATTCGACTAGAGCTTATAATTCTAGAAATACAATTGAGGCGTTGTTTCGCCGAAGCTCTTTATTTTGGTAGAAAGCTTTTTCGGTCGCATTGCGGCCATCTTCAATGCTACAAAAATAATAAATAGTAGTATTCTAAATTGAAAAATAAAATTTTATCTACTACAAAATATTATTATGCATTCAATACAATTAGAATTTAAGCAAAATAGAAAAATTGGAATATAAAACGTGAAAATAAAACATAATTTTCTAATAAACAATATAAAATAACGATGTATACAATGTAACATAATTTTTAAGATTCTATAAAGTGCGATAACTGTTAAGGCTAAATGCACCGAAAAATACTTATAGGAAAAATCAATAGATCGCAGCACTATCACACGGAATTTACTAGATCGATAACGTCTGAACGAAGTGTCCGATTTTCGATCTGTAAACGGCATTGGACTCGTTTTAAATAGAATTCACGCTACGATGCCGTTTTTTCAAAAAAGATTTCAAAATTTTTGAAAACGTTTCTCATAGTTCCGGGAAGAATTAAAAATGTAGGCTTATAGCGCAATGGCGACGTGCTTCCTGAATCCGCGCGTGTCAATCATTGCAAATCGGATGAATAGGGCGGCGTAAAGTGAAATTTCGGAAAACATGCCCGATCCCCCTCCCCTTCCCCTCCCGCGCACCGTCACCCGTCCGCCTGGGCCTACATCGACCGCGGCCGAACGGCCAACGGCCTGCGGCACGGGAGGCCGAACTCAGACAGGCAAGCTGGGCAGTCAGTCCTTTCAGTCTCAATATGTTTCTCCACGTGTCAAACTAGTGATGCTGTAACACAATAAACAGTCTCGTATCATCTGTAATAGTCGTATAAAACTATGTAGCTTGTTCACATATTTCCGTCTTCAGCGAATACCATCAAACAATTATTTGAGGGCGGTACTCAAAGTATATCGATTCCGATTTGAACTGATTTCAAAAGAAAATTGAACTAATTGTGTAGATATCACCAATATTCCATGTCCTAACATCTTATTTACATACATTTTACTTCCTAAGATCTTCCGTTATCATTCCACTACAAAGAATAGGCCGAATTACGCTGAGCTCTTATCCTGCGACTCGATTTTTGATCTCAAAACGGCATTTGTCTCCTTGATAGACTTACCTGATGAATCTGTTTTCCCAAGTAAAATTTTAAAACAGTTGTCGTACTTTCGGACAAAATTGAAGAATTGGTAAAATAGCGCGCAAACGAATGCATCCTGAATCAACACTGTAACAAACGTTAAAATATAATATTAGAATCATGACATGTGCCCAGCTTACTCAGTAAGTTATATTGATATAAAATGATTCTGTTATATTTGTATAAACTTGAAGATTGGAATAAGTAATTCCCGGCGCGTCGTTTTGATACAAACTACGTAAATGATAATGTAAAACGATGTAGTGTAAATCATTGTATTGTGACACATATATATGTATTTTTAATGCATTAAATTGTCACGAAAGCAATACAACTAACCCTTAGACAGGAACAACACACTAGAAGAGGAATATCTGTCTATGAGGATAAATTATGTTTGTTATACAGTTATTAATAGTTTAGCAATTTTACATTTCTACATTAAAGATGCCATTTTTCTAAACATCGTACACATATCAATAATAACATTTAATCAGGTTACATGCAATTTATAAGATTTATATACTACTAGTAGTAGATTTATATACTACTATAAACCTCATATTAGGGAGTCAGAATGCAAACGTATTAAATCATGATCCTTATCTAGGTGTCGAGAATAGGGATGTAACATTGATGTTATTTTTCAAAACATTGATTTGTATAGACACATAGACATATTTCGTAAAAATATAAAACATTTATGAGCCTGATGTTTATTATCGATGTGTGATGAGTTGTTATTATGAAAAGAACCGATAATCACCAATTTTATAAAATAGTTAAAATGAAATAGTGCATTATACCACTGTCAATACATTTGTTCGAATAAAGCAGACAGTGATTGTGACATCCTCATCAGTAGACTATCCTTCCAGCCCAGAAATGACCCCCATTTCTGGCATTTCCTGCAATATGTCCTACGTACGCAAAGGGGCCAGTCAGCGTAAGCACTCTGAGTGTAAGAGTCTCTCGCCACCTTCCTGTACCATTTGAGGAAGTTGTGACTCCATAAGATTGACCCTCGGTGATACTTTTCCCGGGCTTAGTTTCGCTGTTATTCTTTTTACTTTCTTTTGCCGTTTTGTCTAAGACTTAGTTTGGGCCACATAGTGTGATGGCAGAAAAGGCAGCGAGGAATGGCAGCGAGGATGGCGAAAAGGCAAACTTGTTTTCTCGCCGATTTCACAGCTAGACGGTGGAGAGGGTAAATGTAACGGGACAGTCGCCCACGTATGGCATCGAGGAATTAAGGATTTAAATTATATTTTCAATATATATTTAAAATACGTGGTGAAATCGCTTGTCGTAGGGCCAGCAGGAAAGGGACGTTTCGTTAGCCGTGCGTCGCCGATGCAAGCGAGCAGGCTCTCCTTTGTTAACCAGCCCTGTGAAGGGCGCGCCCGTGACGTCACGGCATTTCCAGCCGCCGCCGACCAGCGCCGACGATTTCGGCGAAATTCTGACGTAAAAAAAAATTCCAAAAAGACGCTTTCAGGCGTAAACCCAAACTTCGATATACCCACTTGGCCCCCCGCGTCGCGGTGTCGGGCCCAAATGGGCGTGAACATCGCGTGGATGCGATCATGTGAACCCTGGGCCACGGGCCGGGACGTTGGTTTTTTGGCGAAACGAGAAAAGACCTTGCCTGGTTTCGGGTTTCGGTCCGCTGGGGTTTAAACGCATAGTTATCGGTTACCGGACACCGCGCGGGGAGCCGGCTTATTTGGCCGCTGCCCCGCCCCCAAACTCCCTTCAGGCGCCTGGCCATCGCGCCGTCGGGCTTCATTTTGGGGCTTTCAAAATTTTTTCCGGACCCTTTATCGGGGCTTTTTATCGGACTTATTTATCGGGGCTTTTTTTATCAGGACTTTATCAGGACATTAATCGTGACCATTTTGTGACTATTAATCGGGCTTTTTTTCGGGTTATTTATCGGACAATTTTTTCCGGACCCTTTCTTATCGGGGCTCATCTTCGGGACTTTATTTATCAAGACTTTTTTTCGAGACTTTGTTTATCAGGGGCCTTTTTTAGGGCTTTGTTTAAAAAGACTTTTTTCATGGACTTTGTTTATCGGGTTTGTTTATCAGGACTTTATTTTTGGGACTTTTTTAATCGGACTTTTTGGAATTTATTAAATTTATTTAAACGGGCTTTATTAATGAGGGTTTATTTATCGGGCTTAATTTATCGGGGCTTTATTTATTAAGACCGTTTTTTAAAGGGGGTTCATTTATCGGGTTTTTTTCGAGCTTTATTGATGGGGCTACTTATGGACTTTATTTTTCGGGGCTTTTTTATCGAACTATATTTATAGAACTCCTTTAAACGAAAAATTTATTAATCAGACTTTATTAATCGGACATTATTTTTGGGGCATTAATTATCGGACTTTATCTGGGCTTCATTTATCGACACATTTATGAGACTTTTTTTAAACGGGGCTTTTTATGGGGCTTTTTTTATGGACTTTTTTTATCGAAAATTATTTTTCATGACATCTTTTTCGTTCATTTATCTTTTTTATTGATGGGACTTTTTTTCGGACTTAATTTTCAGGACTTTTTTTTTAGACTTTTTTTTATTGGACATTTTTTATCAAGACTTATTTGGGACTTTTTATGGGGGCTATATTTGTCGGACTTTTTTAATCGAGACTTTTTATCAGGGCTTTATTTATGTTTTTTATCGGGCCTTTTTTGGACTTTTTTCGACAGTCTATTTATCGAGTTTTTTAAAGGGAGATTGTTTATCAATTTTTTATCGGGTCTTTGTTTATCGGGTTCTTATTTTTGGGACTTTTTTATTTGGATTTAAATTTTGGGGGCCCACAAAAAAAATCTTTTATAAAAGAGTCTCATTAAACAAAGACTTTAATCAATTTTATTAATGGGACTTTATTTATCGGGACTTCATTTATCGGGACTATTTTATCGCCCCTTTTATTACCCGGGGGAATTTATTTTTTTGGACTAAAATCAGAACTTAATTTTTTGGGTTTGTTTATCGAAATTTTCCCATCGGGACTTTGTTTTTCGGTACTTTATTTTTCCCGGGACATTAATCGCATTTTATTTATCGGACTTTTTTTTATAGAGACTTTATTTATCGGGGTTTTTTTATTTATCGGGGAATTATTTATGGGACTTCTTTATCGGGACTTCAATTTCGGGACTTTATTTTTTGGGACTATATTTAAAAGAGACCCCATTAATCAAAACCTTTAAATCGAAATTTTATTAATCGGCCCTTATTACGGGTTTAAATTTACCCCGGGACTTTTATCGGATTTTATTATCGGATTTTGTTTGTCCCCCAATTTGTTTATCGGGACTCTTTTTCGGACTTTTTTTGGGACTTTTTAGGGGGATTTTATTTACCCGTGCATTCATTTATCAGGACTTTTTTAGGGGGGACTTCATTTTCGAATTTTTTATCGGTATTTATTTATCGGCACTTTATTTATCGAGATTTATTAATTGTGACTTTATTAATCAGACTTTATTTATCAGGATTTTTTATTTATGGGGACATTATTTTTTGGGGATTTTATTTATCGGGATTTTATTTATCGACACTCTATTTATCGTGACTTTGTTTATCGGGATTTTTGTTTATCGGGACTTTGTTTATCGGGACTGTGTTTATGGGGACTGTGTTTAAAAAGGGATTTTTTTTTGGGTTTTTTTATTTATCAGGACTTTATTTATCGGGTTTTATTTATCAAGACTTTATTTATCGGACATTATTTATCGGACGTTATTGTCGGGACCCTATTGATCGGGACTTTTTTGGGTTGGGACTTTTTTATCGGATTTTATGTATCGGGACTTAATTTTTCCCGGACTTTTTATCGGACTTTTTTATCGGGACTTTAAAAAGGGGGGATTTTTTTATCGGGACTTTTTAATCGGGACTTCATTTATTAAGACCTTATTTAAAAGGGCCCAATTTATCGGAATTTTTTATCGGACTTTATTATCGGGATTATATGGAGGGGGAATTTTGGTACCCGGACTTTTTGATCGGACATTTATTTTGGGACTTTATTTATCGTGACTTTATTTATCCCACTTTTTTTATCGGACATTAAACATTCAACACTTTTTTAACCAATTTGAAGGGGAAATTTTAAACGGCCCCCTTTTTTTTCCCAAATTTTTATTTTTCGGAACAATTTATCAGGGGCCAATTTATGGGGAATTTTTAGAATCCATTAAAAAAATTTTAAAAAATGAAAATTTTAAATCAAATTAAATTTATCACCCTTTTTTAATTCAACTTTTTTTCCCTTTTTTTATAAAATTTTTTTTAAATGGGACAAAATAACAGATCCTTTCCCAGACTTTTTTTTTGGGACTTTGTTTATCGAAATTTTGTTAATGGGGACTTTGTTTTCCACTTTATTTCAATTTTAAAATATAGTCTCTATAAAAAATCCCCAAAAATAATTTCCGATAAAAAAACCCAAAATAAAAGTCCTGATTAATGGGGGTTTCAATTAAGGGGTTCGATTAATTAAATATAGTCTCTATAAATATAGTCTCCATAAATAAGAATTTATATCAAAATTTTTTATGGGGAGTTTATTTATGGGGCCCATTTAATAAAGGTTACATTTAGGGGGGACTTTATTGATCGGGATTTGATTATTAATTTTATTAACGGAACTATATTTATCGGGATTTTTTTTTATCGGGACCTTATTTATCAAGACTTTTTTATCGGGACCTTATTTTTTGGGGCCCTTATTATCCGGACTTTAATAATCGGATTTTTTTATGGGGTTTTTATTCATCGGGTTTTAATTATCGGACTTTATTTACCCGGACTTCTTTTTCGGGACTTCATTTATCGGGACTTTATTTATCGGGACATTATATTTATGGATTATTTATCGAGACTATGTATCGAGACTATTTATCGAGCCCTCAATTTCGAGACTCATTAATCGAGGCTTTATTAATGGGACTTTATTTATCAGGACTTTATTTATCGACTTTATTTATCGGGTTTTATTAATCGGACCTTATTAATCGGACCTTATTAATCAGACTTTATTTTATGGCACGTTCGCGCAGGCTTTTCAAGAATGTCCCCAGTTCTATCTGCTGTTAGTAAAAAGGGGTGGTCCTACGTCGGTTTTTTGGGCATATACCAATATATTTAGTTTTTTGCTGCTCCTGCAATGAAAGGAAGCGTTTATCTTTATCGGCGTAATTTTGAGTGTTCCTGTACTAGGTGATCTATGGTTCTTGAGAAGGCTTTTCGTTATAACGAATTTTTTCTTCCATTCCTATTTTTTTAATTGTTTGAAATTTTACTAACAGAAACGGTATATCTTTGTTATAAGCACCTTTCAGGGCTTCTCAAGAATATTTCTATTTCCCTCGTTTATCATTCTTTGGAATGACATTTTCTAACTGACGTGGGGAGTGCCAAAGAAAAATGGTTAAAACTTTACCTGTTGAAAAGTTAATAGTTCTAATAACTTCGGCGATTTGTTCCTCTTTTTCTCGTCAGCATCTGTGACACAATCTCAAGTTTATATGTATGAAACTTGATTGGGAAAATTGGGTGATTTTCAGTTGGACCCCAGTAACCCACACATTAAAAATGTATTACTGGGTAGTTTCTTTAAGTTCACAACTCCCTTTTTTATATTTAGCCGGCGAGGATGATTCGGTTGGTTAGTGTAAGGGTGAACCGACACTCGGCGTTAGCTGTTAAAGGATTTTGACGGTTTGTTAGGATTTTGCTGCCTACTTGGTTGGTTAGAGTACTAGAACAGATTTGTGACTATCCAGTGCCCGGGGTGCCTCAGTTTTATTTGTTTACTCGAGTCCTTGTGCGAATTGTGGAGCTCCTCGTTTGGGGACTCCGGCCTAAGTGACTTTCCTTTCCCGGGACAAAATTGGCGACGACCGGCCCTCCTCTGAGCGCCCTTTGCGAACTCCGGCGGAGGATCGCGTCCAGTGAGAGTGAGATCGAGCCGGCGCTGCCGGTCCGGCGTTACAACGTGGTACCACCCCCGTCTACGTCGGCTCGGGCTGGCGGTCGGAGAGCAGCACTCCGGCTGGCTGTGAGGTGGCTTCCCCGGCCCCAAGAGGCTGGAATGTAACTTTTGGAAAAAGGGTTAAAAGGGGGATGCTGGTAATGGGGGCCATCAGCAACAATGAAAAGGAGGAAGTAGCGGAAGCAGCTGCTAAAGACCTAAAGAAGCGATGAAGAAACGGGCCCGGGAATGTCCGACTCTACTGGACCAGGAAAGAAATATGGACATTATACAGGAGGCGATAGAAGTGAACCAGGAGTTCACAAAACGGAACTGGCTAACAAGATCGAGGAAACGGTAGGGGCGCACTGTTGCGCCTACGGCAGGCCCTCGAAGGATGGCGCAAACTCGCCCACGCAATGGAGAAGGCCGTCATCCCGGTTGTCCAGGCAGCCGAAAAGGTGGCGGCATCCTGTGCGGCCGACAATCGTAAGCCGCAAGCGCGGCGGCCTATGCCGAGCGCCCTACGGTGGCGGAAATAAAAAGCAAAAGACCCCCTCACTGCACACCCACAACCCACAGACAACAGGTCGTAATAAAGCCAAGGATGGCAAGATGATCCGGGGGCAAGCTAGAGCGGAACAGGCGGTGCAGAACTGGCAAAAAAGAAACGTCCGCGTCCTCGGACCTTCTACAGCAACGGCCTCTATTTTGAACGTGGCGACCCTGAGGTGTCACGAAACTGAAGCTATGTGGGGGGAATTCAGAAATAGTACAGGTGCACGAGAGGCAGCTAAATGGCCAAAAATCGTGCTACGCTATCCCCACCGACAAGAACGAGGAGGAACACATTTCAGAGATCAACTCGAACACCTTCGACGGAGCCCTTGAGAAAGGGGAGTTGAAGGTTCTGCTTGGATTGGGAGAGGGCAGACCGCTCGCACAGGATTTGGGTGCCCCAGGTCTCTCCACGGGCCTGGCGGCCGCCAGGGGGGGAAAGGGGAAACTGTTTGCGCACTGGTGGCATACAGTGGGAGAATTTAAGTGTGCCGACGCGATGTTTTAAAATGTTACGCGTTCGGACACTCAGAAGCGAGGGGAGGTTTAATTGAAGAACAAGCCTCCTGCCACAAAATGCGCAGGGCGTAGGAAGGACTGAGGGGATAACAAGTGCGTAAACTGCACACGTGCAAACGGAACAGATACAAAGCACGATGCAAATGTCCAAAATGCCCGAGTAGTCAGAGCCTTGGAGGGGGAACAGGCGCGCACCGACTATGGCGTTAACAATAGTACAAATTAATGCGAGAAGGTCGCGCGCGGCATGGCGAGCATAGAAAATTGCTCAATTCAGAAACCCCAGACCTGGTTCTACTCCAGGAATCTTCACGTAAACAACCTTTAGCTGGAATTTCCGCGACTATCAAGATCTTAGAAACCGTTTTGGTCAGCTCTTCCTCCGCACGGCGGTCTTAGTAAACTATGGGAACACCCGGGCCCTTCACAGGGACCCATCTATCCATACGAATAAGGCTATAGCCGAGATGCGAGTGCAGCCAAGCCCTTTCTCCTAGCATCGGCATTTGTCACCCAACGAGGACCTGACGGACAAATAATGTATTTGGGCAGAACCATAGACGCAATGGACAGGCGCACCCCATTCCTCCTGGGGTCGCTCTAACTGCACTCGTCCTCTGGCATGACTTTCAACGGACGAGGGGGAGAGGAGGTGGAAGAAATCATTGTAAGACAGCACACATAGCCAATGAGCCAACCAGCCGGCAACGTTCGTACGGTCCCTGGGGTGGGCACGAACATTGACATAACGCCCCTCAACGACGCCGCTGCCCCCTGAGTTTCGGGTGGCGGGTCACGACGGGGTAGTCCTCAGTGACCACCGGGCGATCTTTCTCGCCTATCACCTGGAGTCCCAATGGACGGGATCCCCTCAGATCTATACAGACAGACCAAACTTCCGGGGAGAAATGCCGCTGGGACTCTTTTGCTAAGAGGCTGACACCCATGCTCCAGGTACGCGAGGACTGGCGAAGGAGTCCATCGACGGAAAGGTGCACCGCTAACGGGAAGCAATAATCGAAGTAGCCAAGGGTAGTATCCCAACGGCCCGCCAAAACGACCAAAGACCGTACACTGGTGGGCGGGAGCTCACGGAGCTCGTGCGGTTGAAAGACGTGAGAAAGCCCTAAAAAAGAAGAGAAACGAGGTTCCGGATGGGGGCCGCTATGCAGAATACATGGCCAGGCATAGGCTTGGCCAAAGAGATAAACGTATGTAACGAATTCGTCACCCCCCGGCGCCACTCCGAGGTGCCTGTGATCGCGGTTACGTCATCTGCCGGCGCCCACGAGCTGCCGGTGAGCACGGGTTGCATCACCGCCGCGGATTACTCCAGAACAGTCGCGGTGTCCGGAAGGTTCTGGATTGTCTTGACAGGTATAAATACGCGACGGCCGGCGACCGCGAGTCAGTCTCAAGTCCCAGTGGAAGCTGAACTATGAAGTGTGTGCATCGCGGTGAATAACAGTGCAGTGATTTTGCTCTGTAACGTGAACCGTGACCAGTGCATCGTACTGTGGTCGGTGACGTGAACTGTGACCAGTGCATCAAACCCTGATCAGTGCAGTGAACTGGCCAGTGCTTAGGACTGTGCGAGTGTGCGAGGGGAGTGTAGTTAAATAAACCCGAAAGTGTAGTGTAAAATAACCTGAAGAAAGTGTAGTGTAAATAACTAAAAGTAGTAGTGAAATAACTGAAGAGAAGTGTATTTAAATAAAGGAAGAGGTAAGTAGTAAATAAAAATCAAGTGTTTTCAGTGATTGTGTTAAGAAACAAAAAACGTTTTTGTGAAAATAATACGAGACTTTAATTCACCACCTAGAAACGTAACAGTATGAAGCAACGCCCCTGGGAGCAATACATCACGACCATAACAGAGAGACCCTGGGCGTTCGAAAAGATCGCCTCAGTTAAGAGGGAAATAATAGAAGTTCTTATCATCGATCCGGCAGGATCACGGACACCCTGGCACGTGGAAAGACCGCACAGGGGTTACTGGCGCCCGCTCCCACCGGACACGGTGGAAGATGACGGACCGGACCCTGAGGAACTGAGGAAGGAAAAGAAGGCGGAGGACCTGGAAGAAATAACACCTGCCTTCAACTTCGATGAGCTGGAGACCCGGTGGCGGCACTTAAGGGGCAAGGCTCCCCGGCGTGGACATGGTTCACCGGGGATGCTCGAAAGCACTCCCATCATTAGAGGGAACTTCTAGACCTATATAACACAGTCTGTTTTCAGGATATTTCCAAGACCTGAAAGGTTGCGGATAGTGTTGCTGAGGAAAAACAACAACAAAGGACCAGAGACAAAAGCATACAGACCAATATGCCTGCTCCATCTTGGGCAAGACACTGGACAGTTGGGGTGGCCCGGGTGGAAATAGAGTGAGAAAAGGGGGACCTAACCCTTCTGAATACGGGTTCCGCCTGCACCCTCCACGAGGATTGGTCAATGCCTTTCTGCGACACTAAGAGTTTCGACACATCGCTATGTATTAGCAACTTTTCTGGACATACGGGTCGTTTGATAATGAGGTGTCCGAACATAGTCAGCTCCAAGGGGGTGGAGGGAGAGAATGGAACTATACAAGGCTTCCTCGAAAACCGAGTCGCCCTCATTGCAGCGCGGGCGACGATGTCCGCAAAGACTTGACTAAAGGGTGTCTTTCATGGGGCCATCGGTCCCTTTCTCGAACCCCAATAAATCCCTCTCGAGCGGCTTGCCGCCGAAGGGTAACGGCCATAGCCTCCGCGGACGATCTGGTGATCGTTTCGGGGGGCACTCAAGGCGTGAAATGGGACCGCAGCTAGAACGGCCCCGGGAAAAGTAAGGAGCAAAGAATCCAAAATAACCAAACGGCGGCAAAGTCCGTCGATATGGGATCACACCATGTACGGACCGCCCCGGGGTGTCAACCATAGTTGTAGGCCCCTCTGCATCAGATCCTGCATCAAGGGGTGGCAATACCCACGATTAAACAACACACATACCTCGGGTGGTTCTGGGCCCCGCGCTGACGTTTGTGCAACATGTCAAGACGTCAGCGTCCCGGGCATTCTTCTATAAACTACGCAGGGTTGCAGTGTACGCGGATATCCACCGTCAGCCTCAACAAAATATACACTGGTGTTTATCCAATAATTATGTACTGTGCGTCGGCACGGGCTGAAAGAGCCACACCGCACATCAAAGAGAACTACAAAGCTCACGAGTAGCCCAGTAAGCTTTACTAGGGCGTCAGGCATCGGCCACTCAGGGCATCTCCGGTGCATATGCCCTTTGGGTCTCTGGCGGCCGGGCTGCAGGAAGGTATAATATCAGAAAAGGGATCGGAGAGATACGAATCGAAGGACAGACCTTCAACCTGGGCGAGCCGGTCTCATGGCGAGCTGCTCCCAAGATGGCAAAAGGGGCTGGGACTCCTGCACTCAGGCGGCCCAACGAAGACGTTCCACCGGATGTCCGAGCCAGAAACCACCCACACCTTCAGACCTGGGTCTCAACTCACCCAGATGGTACGGGGGGTCCGTTCAAGGCGAGCTACGCAGGCTGGGGCTGGCGGACACCTCCAGATGCGTTTGTGAAGAGGAGTTAGCAACTTTTCATCGATTAACCTTCTGTGATTGTCCACAGAGCATCGAGCGTAGTACATAGAATCGTATATTGGACACGCGCTCAACGAGAAGCGACGATCCAGATTGCTCATCTGGAATAGATCGTCATACACACTATTTGAATCCATCGCTTTTGTTAATCCGAAATCCATTCAAATGCAATACAACACCGAGCGAGACTATGAAAAAGGCAGTGGTTCGGCAGATAGCAGATACCTGGGTCCATGCCCAAGGGAGGTACGTTGACTGTGGGCAACCACAGTCCGGCTGAGGTGGGCTTGTCCCCAGTGGTCAAGGATGGGACAGAGGCATCCCGGAGGAGGCGAGGCGGAAGCGGATTTTGGACGAAATCGGCTCGCTCTGTGGTGGTGGTACACCATCATCTGAACTGGGGGGTGCTGCCCAACCCTTAAAAGACCTGCGTTGCTGCTTGCTATCAACCAGGCCAAAAGGGTTGTCGACACATACATCTGCAAACCAGAGGTCCCGACGGGTCCTCGGGACTAAAAGGAGACTGGGAGGATACACAAACATTTTTTTTAAACCCCCCCTAACTAGACACCCCTGCGCGAGGCGAAACCCAATGGGTGGATGCGTCTGGAGAGGGCGAACGCGGACTGGTGGAGACAAACCGCTCTGGGCGGTACCTTTCCCTCAGAAACCGGTGGGTTGCGAATCCCCCGATGGACCTGCGTTGCAGCTTTGCTATCAACCAGCCGGCTTGTCGCACATCCGGTCGCTAGCACTCTCCGGGAGCAGACGTTCTCGAGGCGGAAGGGAGCTCGTCGAGGGGGGAAACCCAAAATCTCACCGAATTAAAAAATAAATCCCAAAGGAAATCGCAATTTGCAAAAACCGAAACCTCTGTAAAAGTAGTTAAAAGTAATCCCTTGTGGTGAAGGAATCCCATAAACAGTCCTCGACTGCTGTAGAGTAGTTTTAGTAATAAAAATCATGTACTCAAATAATATTTTAAACTCCAATTTAATTAGATCTACCAGATTAATTAGAAAATATTTTTAAAATGTTTAAATCTTTAAATTGTTAAACAAGTAACATCTTTTTAAAGCCAAAATCCTAAATGTACTAATAACCTGTTATCAATTTTAACTGTAGTAACAGTAGTAGTTAGGTATAAATCACTTGTAAATAGTAAAAATTTTAACAAATGTCAAACCAAAAATTGTTTATCCACAATCACTGTAAAGGTTAGAACTTAAATTTTTAATGTAAATCCATTCTAGAGTACTAACATATAATACATTATATGACTCAATATCTAGAACCTACCACAAATGATTAGGTGGAGATGGTGGATAGGGCGAAAGCAGTGCCACCACTTCCAAAAAAGGACTGGGACTTGAGTCTTATGAGAAAGAACATCAATAAACAACAACAACAACAACAATAATAATAATAATAAGAAGAGAAGAATATCCCGTATTTTCTTGTATCTTATCCTTTCTTCAGAAACGAACCTTGTTAAGTAACCTGATTTTTTTAATTTTCCATTTGATCTATACTGGGGACTGGGTTTAGGTTACCGATGGTCGTCTTGTATTTAACGCAATGTGGTGACGATGGGCGAGTGTTTTTTTTGTGATGTTTCGCCGCATTTAGTGATAGGAACTTTAGTTTTATCTAGAAAAATTGTTTTATCGTTTAGAAAGTGATTTCAACGAAAAAATCGAGAAAAAAATTATTTTCCACAAAATCAATATTTCTCTTTTATTAAAATAAACTTAGGAAACCAGAAAATGAAAATGATAAAAATTATAGAAATGAATTGAAGAAATGGAGAATATGTTTTTTTAAAAGCAGTACAAGAAATAAAATAAACCAAACAGTCTGTCCCAAAGTTAAAATTTAAATATTAGAAGTGAAATTTTTATGGAAGACTATGAAAGAAGATATGGATGCTTTGACATAAAATTTCATTAAAATGTAAATTAGAAATTTCTGAACAATTTTATAAATTCCACTATCGAATAATATTTAATGATAAAAAAAGGGGTGTGTTTTTTTTTTTTTTGGCAATAATAATGCTAAAATGATAATAATAACAATAACAGTAATAATAATATAAAAACTGCTGCTATAAAAACATGCACATCACTTACGGGACTAAAGACTTCAGTAGTTGACGCGCCCGGATCAGTAATCAATCAATCATGGAATGTTTACTCGTTGGTGGGGGGACCCACCAACTGGGCCGGGCGTGTGGCGGCTGCGGGTACAGCGGGGGCCGCGCCGTGCACAGTGGCGGAGGGCCCATCCCCGGACGGAAAGTTCTCCGCTGCGGGTAATCTATATGCAAATCCGCGCCTGGGGCTATCGGGGCTCGCGGGCGCGGCGCCTTCAAGGCTATGCGACGTCGTCGCACTGCGGGCAACGTGTCAGGACAGCGGCGCGGCGGGCAGACGGGCGGGCGGACGGGTGGGGGAGGATTTATTGGGACTGGTTGGACCCATGGGCAGCGGGGCCAACAGCCTCTGCGGAGCTTTTGTGACGAAAGCATAGCTTTTGTGGCTTTTATTGGTTGAACCTGAGAATGAGATCAAATCCAATTAACTCTGAGTAGTACGTATTTGAGGAATTCAAGGACGTCGCGTATTTCTAACACGATTATCATGAATATTGTGGAATTCCTGAATAATTATTTAATCCAAACTTTTTTCGAGCGAAAGAGAGTTAGTGTAAGCGGTAGGCCAAAAGCTTTCTGGGTTGTATTTCATAACTGTGTTGTTATTCGTAAGAGCCATTGGCAATAATTTTAGTTGAAAATTAAAAAAGTAATTTTGGTTTTTCATATACTTAAAAAATTATGGGAAAATTGGTGGTAATTTCCAATGGATAATTCGGAGTAGATTTCAAATCATAACAATTCTCGGCGTTCTTTATGTAGGATTTTTAATTCTTAAAGTTATCTTCTTCTGTTCACAAAATATTTGCCTACAAATGAATGGTCCAGTTTGTGCATTTTATAGAAATTCAATTAATTCGCCTATTTTTGCCGTATTAATTCAAATAAGCAATTGAACCAGGCAGCCACATTTCCCAAATAAAAAGGATGAATTATAGCATTTTCATGCATTATGCTGCTAAGACAATTTTTTTTTGACAAATAATCCTAATTTCTGATTTGAAGTAAATGATATTTGTTATGACACGATAAAATTTTACTCATTTGAAAAAATTATTGAATTCATCATTAAAACACATTGCCATATTACACAACTCACGTGCGATATTTGCATTGAGAAAATATATTTACTTATTAACTCATTCGATTAATTCATTATCATATCAAGTGAACTGACAACAAAATGTAGTTTTACCAACGTCGGTTAATAAAATTTTGTTATGAAAATAAATTCGTATGTTACGCGCATGCCAGCTGTGAAGATCTTTAAAAAATGTAGAAAAGTAAAATATAATTTCTTGTACATTGGTGACACTTTCGTTAAATTCATATTTTATACAATTACAAAAAAGGGTTAATATTTAAATTGCAATTGCTTGGCGAAATGCATAAAATCTCTACAAATGTAAGTTTAAATCTCAAAATGTTTGGAAATGGAACTCCAAACTAAAAATCTAATGTCTCGCGATCTCGACATTACCATATTCACCCGCCGGCTATTAATAATAGTTTATCAGATTAAATACTTTGCTACCATATTCTGCAACATACTGAATACCAGTTTTGTAGTGTAATAATACTACTGAACACCACCATTAACCGTGAAAGTAGTAAGGTATCGTGCGTCTTGCGATGCCAAGGTTACCACTGACGCATGAACATAAAAAGGTATGAATAGGGACAATTTATTTTACTAAATAAAAAAAGAAATGCAAGCCCAAAAGTTCACAAAAACTAGCATTCTTCTTTAAAGCGAGGTCAGGAACAATTTTGCTTCGACACAATTCTGTGAATTCTTGGAACCTGAATGACGAGAAGCACGTCCTTATTTTTACATCAGGTAAATTTTTTAATGGGAATAATTTCTGTCACTACTTTAATTCAGTCGACGCCTACTCGGATTATGACGTGTCTCACCGGAAGAAGTGGCTCAGAGTATCAACATCTAGGAGTACCTTTCTATTTACAAGATATTATAAGTAGTTTTATTGCAGACCGAACGTATAGAGTTAAAGTAAAAGCAGCACTTTCACAACCTAGAACAATAGAAGCGGGGGGAGCCTCAAGGTTTTGCACTGTCCTCTTCTCTTCAATGTTTATTTTTCAGACATTCCCACATTAGGAGACTCAAATCTTGTGTTATTCGCAGATGATACTGCAATATACACAACTTATGGAGATATAAAAATAGCAAAAGTTAACATATAGGCGGATATCTCATGCTTTCTAAAGTGGGCTCAACCGTGGAGAAATAAAAATAAACCCAACTAAAACCTAGGCCAAATTTTTACTCTTTGTAAACCAAAGTTACCTCGCCCACTAGTATTAAATAACACTATAATCCCATGGCTTCCATCCGATACACCAGTAAAATACCTTGGGGTTCATATTGATAGCAAGTTAACTTGGAAAAAGCACATTGAAGTAATAACCAATGCAACATACGCCAAAATATCAAAACTATATCCATTAATTAACTTCCGCTCAGCCTTCAATTTGGAATGTGCTATCTTAATATTTAAATCTATTGATAGACCATCACTCATATGCCTGTCGGTCTGAATAACACAACTAAAACCAACATTGAAAAACTCCAAATAGTACAGAACAAATTTTTACGAAAATGTGCATAGGCCCCTTGGTTCGTATCAAATACACATATTCAAAGGGAACTTCAAATAGAACATATAAGAAAAAACCGTAACAATTTTTTTACTCTTCTTTCATCCTCTCCTTGCGGTACAAAATTCACAATGGGAAAAACTTTAAACGATCCCAAAATAATTCGCTCTCGATATCCCAAAGACATGTTTAAATCCCCATAAAAAATCAGTATATTAATATGTATTAAATATGTAAATCTTCATCCCAATGTATGTATAGAGTGTATGTAGATTTAAGAATGTATAATGTATGTAAAATTTGTGCATTGTATGTCAAATTGTTTAGTTGTAATTATTAGAAATATAATTATTAAATCCTGTAAATTAGCTAGTAGTAAGATACAAGAGTGAGAGGTTGTATGCTCAAACGTGAATGCCCAAACGTTATGTTGGTATTATAAATAAAAATGTACAAACCCCTGAAAGGCAAAACTGCCGAACAGGAAGAAAATAATTTAAAAAAAAGAGTATCAACAGATGTCATTGCATTACCTCTGATCGGGAGGTCTTATGTTCGAGCCCCGACGATGGCAGGACTTTCGACACTATCCAAACATCTAGAACGAGTTCAGTCGCTATGTGGAGAAAGAATTCTAGCGGCCGGCTTCTATGATCGGTAGTTTTCTATGTGTTGTCGGCAAATGCTGGAGAAGACGGGGCTCGGACCGCACGCGATCTTTCCTTCCTCTTCCTCATCTTATCATTTCTAACTTACACACACTTACAATTACATCCACAACACTACCACACATGCCAAGAGACCGGTCGGGAGCTTAGGGCTTGTCCCTACTGGAGCATTGCCCCGCTGGTGGGAGATACCCGGCAGGGAAAATCTCCGTTAGCCGACCTGTAGGTCGGTGCCAAATCTCACCATCCAGAGGGAAAAGATCACCGCAACCTCACGAGGGAAAACCTGCACTACACGTAGGTATAATGTCCTTAGCAGTTGACACACCCGGAATAATCAATCAATCAATCAGTGCCATGTCCCACTGAGGGCTACTATTTGGCAAGGCGGAAATATCTTCGATCAAAGCTGAAAGGGGTATTCTCCTCTTTAATTCTCATCAGATAATGTGGTAAGCTGATTTATAGGAGTACAGATATTTTAGAGTTAGCTATAATACGTTACAATAAATGAATTGCTAATATTTTTTTTATTTCGCGTCCCTGAAAAATAAACCATTCTTCACTGTTAAAAAGCCACCTTAAATTAAAAAATCATGTCTTCAAATCAATGATGAAATCTATACCGGTTCCCAGCATATTTAGAGATTGTATACGCATTATCAGAAAATTAAAATCCTCTGGAATAAATATCGTAGGATGGTCAGAAAAAAATAGTTTTGTTAATTTGTAAAATTGCATTTTTCTTTTATTTCTAATAAAGCACTGTTTTGCGGCAGTGCTTAGAACTGTACTCAGAGCTTCGACTCTAAGCACTACCTTCTTTAGATATTATACTAAAGGATGAGGTTAGGAAGCCGATGTGCAGAAATTAAACGTTTCTCTGAAAAGTATTAGACACATTTATTAATCTACAACTAAGAGTAAAATGTTTTTCTTCCTCTTGAAATGACTCTCACTGTAATTTCAAATTATTATTTTGAAATTTTATTTTAAAATTTAAAAAATGTATGTCACACGTCCTCTATGGATTTTGGATTCCACTTCGCTGTCTCTACGCCTGGAAGTTAAGCTACCGACCTTGAAAGTTTTGAAAGCTTGAAGACTCGTTTAAAGAAATTGTAACAGAAATAATAATTATAAAGAAAATCTTTTGTGATAAAGCGTGATTAAACTCTATAAGTGTACTCATTCTTAGCACTTTAGATTGAAGAATTAATTAATTATAGAGACGATTGCAAATTAATAATAATTTTTCAAACTTGAACTGCAAAAACAAAAACTTCCAGTTGTTAACATTTTTGGCAGGGCTTCAAATATATTTGAAAATGTGACATTAAAAGAAACGAAGTTGTCTACAGAAGTCCTGAAACCTTGGGTGACAACACCTAGATTTAATGTCCCTTTTATCATAATGTTAATCAGCAACATTTGTGTATCACTTACTTAAAGATAAGGAACATTCTTATTCACTGCAGAAGTCTGTGGCTCTGAATACTTTTTTGAAAATTTTAGTCGTTATTGTTTGCAATTTGTGCAATTTTAAAAAATAACCCCAAAACAAGATTATCTCGAAAACGGCTCTAAATATTTTCTTGAGACATGATACAAGGATAGTGTTATTGTAGATTCTATAAGATTACATAAACGCCGTATTGTTCGATTCCTTTGTTCTTTTTTCAAAAATACACAAATGTTTTTTTTTACTTGTTTTTCACGTCGGTAATATTTACATTGCCGGAAATTTTTTTACATAATTGTATTTATTAGTACATTTACTTTAAATACTGTAACATAACGTTTCTCGAAAACCCAATACTTTTCTGTGAAAATTAGCTTAAAATTCCGCATTTTCAGAAACGCTCAAACACCATTTTCTAAAATATAGGCTCAAATTTTTTCTTCAAACTTTTCCAACTTATAGTGTTACACTGATTAATATGACAAAGTTCATTTTGACTATTGACATTTTGACTATCATTTTGACGTATTTTCTTTGTTTTCAAAAATTACACAAATTTAATTTTTTTGAAATATCTCTCACCGTTAATAAGCACATTTCCAGCAGTTTGTAAACATTATTGCATTTGTGAGTTAAAGTGCCTTAATTGACATTAAATGAAGTGTTTAGAAAACATAAAAAAATTCTATGATAAAGAGCTACAAATTTCGCAGTTACAATAACGTTTAAATGCCATTTTCTTAAAAACCGCTCCAAATTTTACAATGAAAATGGCCATTTAAGACGAGGTTTTACTCCTATATAGTATTATTAAAGTAATATTTCGGTTCTAGTATTAGAAAACAGAAGAATTGTGAAATTTTCAAAAAAAAAAGTTATTTGGGCGGCGATAAATGGCACCTGACAAGATGATGTGGCAAGCCGAATAGCTAGCTCAGACCAAAGAAAATAGAAAACTAATAGGTGAAAGTCTGTGCCATTCTGTACCACCACGTTTATTTGAAGCCTTCAATTAACACCAGATGAGTCACGGGCTCTTAAAGAAGGAGTAAAAGAAAATGGAATAGCTCATATTCGAGGTGTGTACACTTCTTGAACGAACATCCTAAACAAATTTGTACACTATAATATCAAGGTTAATGTGTTCCTTTTGATAAATATAAAGTAATTTTGCTGTACATTGGGATCACTAGGTTGGAAAATACCTCTCTCAAACACCTGTCTGTTGAATCGGATACTACAAAACATTTACTGGACGACCCTTTGATCTTAAGTGTATATCTCAATTAAATCTAAAGAACATTTTTTCATAAAGAACCAAACGTTTCTATCATTACA
Source organism: Teleogryllus oceanicus (assembly GCA_964035755.1). Lineage (NCBI taxonomy): Eukaryota > Metazoa > Arthropoda > Insecta > Orthoptera > Gryllidae > Teleogryllus > Teleogryllus oceanicus. Next base: position 317,942,277 of record CAXIVR010000001.1, on the reverse strand, counting down.
GACAAATTATACTTAAAATTTAATGTTTTCAGGCAAACTTCTTTAACCAAAATTTCAGAAAATTTCCAAATTCTCGAATTTAATATACTGTTACTTCAATAGATTTTGAAAAAGAATCGAAATTTATAAAAATAAAATTCGTGAAAAAACAAAAATAATATCGTTATACTCTGCCTTCTGTACAGGAGGTAATATTACATTATTCAAAGCTACAAGAACCCATGGATCCATTGCACCGCTTTCCGCCCGTTCAAAGCAACAAGAAGGCGAGTGCTCTCAGCCCGCAATGTGGCAACGCGGCGCGCGCGGCTGCGTGTGGGTTCGTCGCTCGATCGCCCGTCGCAGTCTCCGCGCCCGCAGGGCGTTCCCGCGCCCGCCTCCCGCCTCCCGCTACCCGGGCGCCTGAGCGCGGTGGGTGAGGAGTGGCGCGCGGCGGGGGGCGGCGCTGCGACGACACTGACCGACATTCCGCGACGGCCGCAAGGACGCGCGCGTTGGTGGTGGTGGCGGTGGCGGCGGCGCCCGGGGCGGGCGACGGCGCCGGGCACTGCCGAGTCGCAACACCTCTCCCCCCTGCAACGCCGCCGCGCTTTACGTAACGCCCAGACCCGCCACGCCCCACCTCTCCCGGTTCCTCTTTCCCCTCCCCGCCCTTCCCTCTTCCCTTCCTTCCCCTTTTCCCCTCTTCCTTCCCATCGTTTTCACTCCTCCCTTCTTTACTCCATCCCGCGATCGTACCCCTCCTGGCACGTCCTGGAGAGAGGTGCACTACTTTGGCTGTGGAGGTGCAGATGTTAGGTCCAGGTTGGGATCTGTGGGCCTGGTCATGGAAAGGTTAAGGTTAAAATGTCCCGAGTCAGACTACGATAAGTAGAATGTCCTTGTGGGTTGGGGAGGTAAGGCCCAGTAATTCACTGGCTTCGGAATATTTGAATGTAACTAAGAAGCATGATATTCCGAGTGTCTAGTGATCATGTCATCATCTGATGATCATGATGTGGTCATGATTATTACATCACGTGTAGTCATGATCTTCATGTCTAATGATTCTTGTAATTATTTGATCGTATTAGCCTTGATGGTAGAACGATGTATTTCCGAAACGTCAGTGAGTTTGTATTGACTCTCTTTGAAGGATACCCATTAACGCCCAAGTATTCTTGTTGGTGATCATTGGAATGAATTATTTCGTCACGTCTATGTCCAACCGTTCCAAAGTGTAATAGTGAATATCCATGCAGTAATTTACTGTTCATTTAAACTGCACATAATTGAATAGGAGATATTTTGAATATATGTGTGTTATTTTATATGTGTTTTTGGATGCCTAGTTGACTAATTATGGAGAGGAGATGTAACAGAGGAGGAGGAGGAGTACATACAATCCATTTTAAATGCATTATGAAATCTACTGTATTGATTATCAAGACGGCACTACTACGTAAAAATGTAAATATTGTTATAAAATGCACTACGGTTGGAAAGTCTAGTGCGGTGAACGATGGAGAGGCATCGCTGCTGAGGGAGTGAAGTTAGTTGACCTTGCGTCGTTGATGAACGATCGTGAAGCGATCGCGATGTTACATCTTGGAACCGGACTTAAATCCCAAGCGGCACCGCCTACGTCGCATGTAGAACATCCGGGATCTGCTTTCCGATGTCCTTGTTGGTTCAACATTTCCTCCGAATTCTTTCCTCTGCTAGTAAAAGAATGATTTAGCAAAGCCCTACACAATTCAAATACCCTTTTTGGTCGTATCTTTCGTTTATCCACCGTGACCTGTCTACACCACACGACCTTCCTCTTCAAGTCTCGGTCCATTGCTTCAGTTTTTCTTTCTTTGCAAAACTTGACCAACATCTTTAATCGTTTTCTTGAAATTATTTTATAATATTTAGTGGCTTTCAACTGAGTAAACGTTATTCTTTACTCCTAATTGCAATTTGTTGTCCGTGATTAGATCTACTGGCGACGTAATGAGAGGCACGTGCCAAGGATCTTATTAATAATTTAACTCAAACAGGTAGGAGCCTGAAAAACTCAATGACGTGAAAATTATTTCTTTTGCGCGGTTAGTCAGAGTATACTCAGTTCCAATGGAAAGGAAAAATGTTCAAACAAACGAACAACGTGATTCTTATGATTTCTATATTGAAATCTCAAAAATTAAATTGCAAAACAACATTTGGCTTCAGAATCCCACGTAGATTTTAAAGTTTTTCAATACTTATTGAGAAGAAGAAAATGTTGGAGTGTAGAAAACTCTTTGGGCTTCTTTGGTAGATGCAAAGAGATAATACCTAAATTAACTGGCCAGGCTGGAATAACTAATAGGAATGTGATTGGATGTAAAATGTGAGGATCATAGGTCGCCAAGCATTGAACAACTATAATTTTATATCGTTGTGGACAGCTCAGGAGCCGTCCATCCAGTTTTTTTTATCTCGGTCCTTTATTGCACCAGTTTCAGCAACGCTCTCATATTCCATATTTTTTTGTTAAGTCACCCTATCGACCCAAAACAATATATCATTATGTGGAATAAAAAATCAGAATACAAAATAAATGTAAAAGTGCTTGAATACGATTGACGATTGACAATACTTCAACTAGGGTGTGACGAATTTGGAGAAAAACTATGAACAGCGATAAGCGATAGGAAATACTTAGAATTGATTTGGGAATTAATGAAAGGTACATAAATTCATTAGTTAAACATATTTACTGTTTCTGATGTGAACCAGATACAAACCAACGTTATTATAAGAAACTATAAAATATTATAAACATATAAACTGAAAAATTTAGGAAACTTTTGTACATAATGTAGTGGCTTCGACAGCAAGTAGTGTATATTTAAGAATAAAAGGAGGAGATGAGAACGAGCTTGTTGTGAATCATTTAACATACAACGATAAAGAAAATTCTCTGATATGAAAGTAAGAAATAACATCAGAATAAGGGAGAGTAGAGAAATCTGAAGGAAGGCTGGTGAGTTGAGTAGTATCGGACGTAGCAAGTGGTTAAAATCCTGGTGGGAATGGTCATCAGAGTAAATAAATCGATTATTAAAACCGAAGTATTCACTTTTTAAACACTTACTTGAAATAAGTAATAACGTGAAAATTAATAGATAATTCATATTTTTGAAAGTTGTGCAATGTTTTAACATCAATTTAAATTTTCATATCGTCAAACGTTAATTTTGTACTAAAAAGTGTTTAAAACAACTTGTGAAGGGTGAGAAGCGGCAGCGTTAGTAGCGACGGCGATGAAGGTGATGGACTTGGTAGCAATGGCATCGAGAGCAAGAGCGTTGGCTTCAGTGGTGGCGAATGTGACAGGGGTGGGCGAATGTGTCAGAAATGTGGCGACGGTGGTGGTGGTGATGACGCTATTGATGGCGGTGGCAGAGAAGGCGATGGCGGTGTTTGCGATAGTGGTGATTGTGATGTTAACAGCAGTGGTGATGGCGGCGAAAGTGGTGGTAAATAGGGAAAATTTGGTAAAATTTTAACATTAAATTTTGAAAAGGAAAATTTTTAATAGAAATGTATATACCTAATCTAAAATTTTTATCTCTTCTCTTTTATTTTATTTAGCACATTGTCATAAATACTACAAATTTGACTACTTTCAACTTTTGTATTCATTGTGCCATTTAAGTTTATATGTAAATTTTCTGAAATTATTCTGAGATAAATCCTACATTAATGGTTATTTACATACATTTTCAATATTAAATCTTTGATCAACTTCAATTCTGTGTTTGGTTAATCAATTTTGTTTGCTTAGAATTCTGTAATATTATCATTATGCTCAATAATTTATTTTTCAAATTTCTCTTTGACTTATATAAGATTTCAATCTTCACAAAAGTGTTTATAAATAAAGGTAATTTGATCCAGAATATCCACGTTGTCTTTTATATTTTTAACAATTTCATTCTTCTTGGTATAATTGTACCCTATCTCAAATTTTATATTCATGATATCTGAAACTCCAAAAACTTATTAGGAAAAGAACTAATATGGAGCAGTACAATAGAAGGCCCTTCTTCCATTTCGTTACCTTCTTCAGCATCATTCCTCAATTAAAATATTCATTTGTTCATGTATTTTCTACAAAGGGGGCAAGGTAATTATTTGTAATAATAATTTAAAAACCTTGAAATATTTTTACACAAAGGGTTTATTTATTTTATTTTTTATTTTACATCAAATACAGGTAAAACTATGTATGACGTGCTATTGGGAGAAGTGAATTCTGTGCATGATTTCAAAATTCTGTGATCCCTACACTAAGTAATATTCTTTTTGAATTTTGATTTAAAAATACCTCTCCCATATAATAAAGTCTATTTTCAAAGATAAATAAGCAATTAATTTTGGGCTCTTATCCATGATGTCCTTCGTCAAGGAATAATACTTCCTGTCGCAACAACATGGAAGAGATAATTTGAATAACTATATTTCCCACTGAATTCTTGAAGTCGTGCACAGCTAATGAAGTTACATTTATGTGCAGAAGCAAAATAGGGGCCATCTCAGCACTTGCTTAATGGATCAGGGAAACTCGACGAAAAACGTGATCGAGATGGGGGTCATTGGCCCAGAAGCTGTGATACAATTCTTGTTACATATTGTTTAGAATTATACAGTCGAAATGATAATAATACATTATGTATCACTGTTAAAATTAATGTTACTTTCCTTGTGATGCTCCGTTTAGCCTCTAATTGTATAGAAACAGTTATGCAGCAGAAACGATTTCACTTGCGATTTAAATTTTTCTATCAAATTTAATCTTTTAATGTCATATGGCAAAGTGTTGTAAAATAATGCACATGTATTGTATGTGATGTAATGTAATGTTCTCTTGATATTGTCACCCGATGGCCGGGAGAACAGAGACGGGGAAACGTAGTTAAATTTTATTGTTTTTTTTTTTTTTGTCAACGAATTTTCACGCCAATTTCATATAGAAAAAATTATTTTTGAAATGGATTTTCGGTATCCAAGGAAACAGATACTGGTCTAGATGCATCAAAGAGTTTCTGGATATTAATAGACGGCCGCACAACATGTCTGTCCGTGTGTCCTTCATTCAGTGTGATCAGCTTGCGTCAATTGTTGAGTCAGTCCCTGTGTCCGTCTGTCCGTATGTCCGTCTGTGTGTCCGTGAGTCCGCCTGTCCGTGTTTCCGTCTGTCCGTTTTTTGTTTATTTGATATCAATCCTAGCACCTAGACCTTTCAGCCGATTTTCCTCAAAATTGATAATCCCTGCTTGCTCTGAGTGAAATCACGCCTTTGGTATTTTTAACATTTTTAACCAAATATATTGATATTCGAGGGTCCGTAATGCCTTCAAAACATTTTCAAAATTTGTCTAAAAAATGGTACATTTTTTTTATTAAACTTTACCCTCAGATAGCATAAATGACACATAAGAGATTGATTCGAGTGTTGCGTTTGTTGGAATACCAGGTTTTTGGAAAATTGAAGGCAACTGGCAACTTAAAAATTAATATTTTTTCTCAAAAGCTGGGAAATGTCTTTAATTTTTGTCTTCGGATAGAAGAAGATGCTTAAAAAAATGGCGCGGGTGTCATTTTTGTTGAAGATTTTGAATTTTTAAAAATTACTCATTGAAAAATAACGTTAAAAGACAGTATGTGCTACTTACCAACGAGAGGACAAACACACAAATAGAACACAAAATAGAAACAAGCGACAAAACTTGAAAAATACAATTTATTACTTCGAACATGTTTTAGTGAGTATCAAAATTAATACAATGTCTTACATACTTTTATATATGCTCAACATTTAACCACCTCTAAGGTGACATTGTGAGAGGTCAAACATTGCTATACCTTTGAAATATTTAAAACGGGCGGTTTATACTTTTTTTTTTTTTTTGGCTTGCTGAGTATCCTTGAGCCGGGAGATTATATTAGAAACATTACGTACGGTCCTGGGTATATTAAAATTTTCCATCTTTTATAGTTATCAATGTCTTCAAAGGTGTTTGTAAATCAATTCGTTAAGAATTCACCGAATGATTTCATCTGGAAAAACGAAAATGTGAGAATGATTATTTCAATTAGTATGGATTGTGAAACACATCTTGTAATTATGAGTATTGTTGTAATAAGTGGTCTTCGTACGAAGTAGGTGACTTACTCAACAGAGTATGCCGTGCCTTCGGCCGTCATATAGCACAGAAAAATCATGAGCCGGGGGAATTGGATCCTCGGGGACTCTTCTTACAAATAAAAAATACCGTCCTACCCATTTCATAAACAAAATAATTCTCCATGAATCGGAAATAACTTATAGTGTTAAATTTGGTTCAGCAATACTTAAATCTTTCATTTCTTTTGAATGATAAAAAAAAAATCCCAATTACATTGGAGTCTGGGGGAACTTGCCCCCCCTTCTGGGCGCCCATACATCTCACAAGGATCGTAGATCACAACGCACAAAAACTAGTTTCTTGCCCAAACTACAACATAGCGACGCCCTTAATGAACCGGTACGCTTTTGTATCGCGTAGAAGAATGGAGTCAGCATCCAGTTAGTACAGAGATTTCTTGTTGTAATATTTTACCAATGCTCATTTCTCATCACATGTAACCACTTCTATTGTTAATATTAACTAATCTGTTGGATTTATCAATTTCAATTATATGTCCCCAAATGAATGCTGGAGATATTTAAATCTAACTTGAAAAGTGTTAATACGTTGAAAATTGATCCATTATAAATAATGTACTGTTTTACATAGAACTTTGAAATTTCTACAAATAGACAGAAATTGTATATTTTTAAATATAAAATAAAAATCACGAATATGTAACTATATGAGCTACGTAGTAATTTCGCTAACTTCTCATTGTAGAATTGTCTCTACTTACTTTCCCAGGTTAGAAGTGGGCGTGAGTAACGAGGCGTTCCAAGATTAGCTTAACCTGCTTTGCTCGTTCTACCGTTGCTATAAGTATATCAATCTCTTCTGATGTTAGGGGATGGGTTCCATCTACAACCAAAAGTACATGTGCATATTAAATTATTTGTCAAAAACGAATTCCACGAACAATTAAATTCATGACTTACCAACGTGATCGTCCCACAATTCCTTCACGGACTTCATAATGTCGTTCATATTCCTTGCCACTTGTATAACCATTTGTGAATATTCAATATCTTCAAAATGCCACTTGATGTTTTTCATACTACCCATTTCTTAAATTATTGAGCTATTTTTAAATCAAGCTCATCTAAAAAAAATTCTTTGACAACTACTCTTACACGCACTGTACGCTCATCCAACAACAATGCTTTGCAAACTCCTCTTACATGCACTGTACAAACACCACGATTGTTGTTGCAACGCCCGTGTACAGCTTTATACCGACTAGAGATTTACAATACTTTAGTATCCTGACTGTGCAATAAAAACCAATGAAATCGCTAGCAAAATTTTTAAAATCACATAGACTAGCAAAAACCATTATCTGATGTTAAAAATATTACAATATTTTAAAATTTATTTAAGGAAGTCAGTTATTTTACGGTTCAATTAGTGGATAGCATTCTCGTCACCACATTGTTGACGCGCTATATGTGCCCCATTTGTTTTCACCCTATTAGATTTTATTGAATTCTGGGATATTATTTTTCTCTCAGTGTCTCTTCCCCGTAAAATATTGATCATAAAAGACGTTTCATTAGCAATTGAAGGGTTTCTAGAAAAAACAGCATTAGTTCAAAATTGAGAAAATGTAGTGTTCTCATCTTGTAATGTGAACTTTATGTTTCATAGGATAATATCGACTCGGCATAAAGTGCATTAGTGACAATGAAAACGAGCACAGAGGAATAGGTGATTATGGAAGAAAATCATATGAAATATTTCCAGTAAAAACACCATTAATCATGGACAAATGAAGATAACATAAGTGGATGTAATGAATGAATAGCTTCCAATAGTTCTTTGCGACATTTTAATTGCTTTTATTGCAGGTTATAGTTAATTTTGAATATATTAGGAGACTTTAGTGAAGTTGTTGATAGAGGAACGATAGTTTTCATTGTGTGCAAGAATAACAGTGCAAAATGTAAAAATGAATGTACTTTCTTTTCCATGTTTCTGGTACCATTCTTGCTCCATAGTAAATAATATACTCGTTGCAATTTTCAAGCAATAATAACAAAAGTCCAATTTCTTGTTCTTGTAACTTGTGAAATATATTTTTTTACGCCTAACAGCTTTTAATGTTTAATTCTATGTAAAAGTATTCCTGTATAATATAAAATTCGATGTATAAGCGTTTCAATTGCATCAGTTGATGAAAATTAAGACATTGTTCTAAATCAGGTGCTAATTTTTGCGGTGTCTACTCATAAAGTCAAACTCTCTTTTCATTTCAGGATTTAATTGTCGCCTATCATACATTCTTATGATGTAATTTAAAAAAAAATACTGCTTACAAAAGACGTAACAATAATATCCAATCAATATGAAATAAATACATTGCATTTTAAAACGCTTTTCGGAAACATGAGGTAAAAACAATTAGAAAATCCAGAAATGAGAACTGAAGTAATGCGGAATAAATTGTATTTAAACCACTGGTACAAACACAGCACATACTTTTAGATATTATTTGTAACTCAGCTGCAGCGCAAATTTCAGCGTCGTAGAGCGAATAGTTTAGGAGATACAGCCAGTCAAAGATGGCAGTGTTGTAAAAATGTTGAAATTATACCGAAACGAAAAAAGCGTCTGGAAGCCGCATTTTTCGTCCGAATGAAGTAAACGAGGGTTATTTCTGAAATTTGACAATTTGCTGAAACCGACAATGATTTTAGAATTGCAAATTTCGAATTAGTTTAGAAGATATGAGCATTTAAAGATAATCCTATTTTCTGGCCCAAATCGTAAAATTTAATCGACCCCCCTCTGTTGAATTTTTCAAATTTCGGCCGGAAATCGATTCTTCTGTAAAAGGAGCGTCCTAACTCGAAACTTTATAACGAATTCAATGGTAATGATCATTTATCTATCCAAGTCTCCGTTTTCCGCCAATTTGCGAAATGTTCGAAAAATACGCCATTTTAGACCAAAATGCAGTCAATATTGTCGCCGATCATTTATGTACTCCGTGCTCAATGTACCAGCCATCAATCACAGAACAAAGAGTACAGTACTGCTCTTCTGCAGTGCAAATTTCAGCGTCGTAGAGCGAAGAGTTTAGGAGATACAGCCAGTCAAAGATGACAGTGTTGTAAAAATGCTGAAAATATTCCCAAACGAAAAAAAGCGTGTGGAAGCCGCATTTTTCGTCCGAATGAAGCAAACGAGGGTATTTTCTGAAAGCTGACGTGCGTCTGTCCGTCCGTGTGTCCGTCTCTGTCCGTCTGCGTTCGTCCTGTTCGTCTGTCGTCCGTCTCGTCCGTCTGTCCGTCTGTCCGTTCTGTCTCGTCGTCGTCGTCTGTCTGTCTGTCGTCCGTCTGTCTGTCGTCTGTTCCGTCTGTCTTGCCGTCTGTTCCGTCTGTCGTCTCGTCCGTCTGTCCGTCGTCGTCTGTCCTTCTGTCTCGTCTCGTCTTCTGCTCCTGTCCTCGTCCTTCTGTCTGCTCCGTCTCGTCTCTGTCTGCCTCGTCGTCGTCTTGCTCCGTCTGTCCGTCTGCCCGTTCTGTCTGTCTCCGTTCGTCTGCTCCGTCTCCGTTCCCGTCTCGTCTGCCTGCTCGTCTCGTCTCGCGTCTCTCCGTTCGTTCGTCGTCTGCTCCGTTCCTGTCTGTTCGTCTCGTCTGCTCCGTCGTTCGTCTGCCCGTCTCGTTCCGTCTCTGTCTGTTCGTCGTCTGTCTCCGTCGTTCTCCGTCTCGTTCGTCTGCTCCGTCTGTCTGTTCGTCTGTCTCGTCGTCCGTCTGTCGTCGTCCATCTGGTCTGTCTGTCTGTCCGTCTGTCTCGTCTCCGTCGTGTGTCTGTGTGTCTGCTCCGTCTCGTCGTCTGTCTGTCCGTGTGTCTGTGTGTTCGTGTGTCTGTCGTCTGTTCGTCTCGCGTCGTCGTCTCCGTCTGTCCGTCTGTCTCGTGTGTCCGTGTGTCCTGTGTGTCCGTGTGTCCGTCTGTCCGTCTGTCCATCTGTCCGTCTGTCTGTCTGTCTGTCCGTCTGTCTGTCCTTCTGTCTGTCCTTCTGTCTGTCTATCTGTCTGTCGTATGTGAGCAAATCTAGCGCTAAACCACACGTACGATCGTTTCCAAACTATAGAAACCCCATGTTCATCTTGCTCTAGTTGAAGCATTGAAATTTTGAAAAACATTCTTTAAATGTTGGGCCCCGACATTTTAAATTTTTTTCAAAAAACTCTTAATATTTTCTTTAAATATCTTCTATGGATAGAATAAAATACACTTAGAAAGGTGGTGTAGGTTCAATTTTAACAATGAAAACGAGCACAGAGAAATAGGTGATTATGGAAGAAAATCATTTAAAATATTTCCAGTAAAACACCATTAATCATGGACAAATAAAGATAACATAAGTAGATGTAATGAATGAATAGCTTCCAATAGTTCTTTGCGGCATTTTAATTGCTTTTATTGCAGGTTATAGTTAATTTTGAATATATTAGGAGGCTTTAGTGAAGTTGTTGATAGAGGAACGATAGTTTTCATTGTGTGCAAGAATAACAGTGCAAAACGTAAAAATGAATGTACTTTCTTTGCATGTTTCTGGTACCTTTCTTGCTCCATAGTAACCAATATACTCGTTGTGCAATTTTCAAGCAATAATAACAAAATTCCAATTTCTTGTTCTTGTAACTTGTTAAATATATATTTTTTTACGCCTAACTGCTTTTAATGTTTAATTCTATGTAAATGTATTCCTGTACAATATAAAGCTCTATATATAAGCGCTTCAATTGCATCAGTTGATGAAATTTAAGACTTCGTTCTAAATCAGATTCCAATTTTTGCGGTGTCTACTCATAAACTCAAAATCTTTTTCATTTCAGGATTTAATTGTCGCCTATCATACATTCTTATGATGTAATTTTTAAAAAAAATACTGCTTACAAAAGACGTAAGCAATAATATACAACAAGTTATAAAAATAAATACATTGCATTTTAAAACTCTTTTTGGAAACATTAGGTAAAAACAGAAAATACAGAAACGAGAACTGAAGTAATGCGAAATAAATTGTATTTGAACCACTGGTACAACCACAGCACATACTTTTAGATATTATTTGTAACGGATTTGCAAAGTTATAATTATACATGAATATGCAAAAATTACCAACCAAACAGTTCTTTGCCTTGCTCGCATTTGAACTAAGGTTCTAAGGTTTGGCATGCCATTGACGTTACGCCATACACAACATGCCTCAAGACAGAGAAGGCAAACAAAAACTTTCCGATGCATTGAAAACACAGTTGAACTTCTACATTCGCAATTTCCAAAAATTGAGAATTTGTTATTATGAGTTTAAAGAACGGGTTGATAATAAAAGTAGTGAGGCTAAAACATTGCAAAGACTTTCCTGTAGTAACGTTTTGTAATTTGCTTGGTGTAGACTTGTTTTACGGGCTTTCCCCATTCTCATGCCAGCTGCCATCTATCGCCGCCCAAAGTACATTTTTTGACATATTCTCAATTTTTCCGTTTCCTAATAGTAGAACCGAAATATTACTTTAAGTAATGAAACATAAAGAAGAATAAAAGCTCGTCCTAAAAAATTTTTTGAAAAATTGGAGTTTTTAAGAAAATGGCGTTTAAGCGTTTTTGGAAATGCGAAATTTCAAGCTTTTTTTACAAAAAGTTTTGAGTTTTCGAAAAACCTCATTAGAAGTCATTTAAAGCACATTGACTCACAAATGCAATAGTGTTTACAAATCGCTGAAAACGTGCATTTTAACGGTGTAAAAGATGTTTTAAAACTTGTACGAATACAGCAAAATTGTACAGCTGGGCTGAGCGAGGTCCAGTTACACATGGGCGTCATTGCCCCTTATCCTTCGCCCAGTTTGACATCTTTTTAATTATTCTATATATCTTTGAAAGAAGAAATTTTTTTTTTGCGGATCATGCCACTTCTTTTCCTGAGTATACATTATATTTTCCTATGCAAATAGTTTTAACATGAAGCATGAAATTACAAGATGCATGCATTAATATTTGCATTAATAAATGCATACATTATATTTGAAAAAAAAACCAAAAAAAGATAATGTGAGCATACCAAATTATTCTAGAGGCAATACTAGTCGTAAGGCAAATTTAACTAACATAAATATGCGGGTAAGCAATACAGGCCTTTTGGCACATTAACATTTTTTTTATTTTAGTATTAACAAGTCGTCGTACATGACTTGAATGAGCGTACATGAGAACATCAAATGAAAATTTATGACATGAATAAATTGATTAATGTTGCGTTGGAATGCTCTGTGGTTACAAGATCTAAGTTGGGTTTATTTATTTATTTATTTTACATAAAAAACAGTTAAAACTTCGTGTGCCGTGCAAAGCGGAGAAGTGAATTGTGTAAACATTTTCAAAATTCTGTAATCCCTACACTAAGTCATATGCTACATTTGACTGAAAAAAAAGCTGCCATGTAATAAAATTTATTTTCAAGGATAAATAAGCAATAATTTTGGGCTCTTCTCCATGCCCTTCGGAATTCATGTCTTCTTTCTGCCGCGACAATATAAAAACGATAATTTAAATAACTGTATTTCCCACTTAATTCTGGAAGACGTGCAAAACCAATGCAGAGACATTTATGTCCAAAAGCAAAACAAAAGCCATCTTAGCGCTTGCTCAATGGATCAGGGAAACTTGACGAAAAATCTGATCGATATGGGGACATTGACCCAGAAGCTGCGATACAATACTTGTTACGTTTTGTTTAGAAATATACAGTCAAATAATAAATAGCCATTAAATTTCGAGTAAGGGCGCTAGTTTTCAGAAGAATCGGCGTCCGGCCGAAATTTGAAAAATTCAACAGGGGTCGATTAAATTTTACGATTTTAACAAGGAAAACAATAATGGCTTTAAACGCTCATATCTCCTAAACTATTCCGAAATTTTCCATTCTGAAGACACTGCCTGATTTAGGATACTATGATACTTCAGAAAATATCGTAATTTGATTAATTTGGTTGAAAAATACGGTTTCCAGACGGTTTTTACTCATTTTAGTATATTTTCAATATTCCTAAAATACAGTCATCTTTGACTGGCTGTATCTCCTAAACTATTCGCCCTACGACGCTGAACTTGACACGGCAGATGAAGAGTACTCTTCCCATTTTTTCCGTTTTTACGACTGCTATTTTGAGCTCTGAAAACGTAAAAAGAACGACGACAATAGAGACTGCATTTAGTCTAAAAAGGCGTATTTTATGACCGTTTTCCAAATTGCAAGATAACGAAGCCTCAGACAGAAAAATGATCTTCACCATTGTAATCGCCATTAAATTTCGAGATGGAAGCTTGTTTTCAGAAGAATCAGCGTCGAGTCGAAATTTGAACAATTCAACAGGAGGGGGGGTCGATTAAATGTTACGATTTTAACAAGGAACACAGGATTGGATTTAAACGCTCATATCTCCTAAAGTATTGCTAATTTTTACATTCTAACGAATAAGCCTAGTTCAGGATATTATGAACTTTCAGAAAAACGCGTCATTTGCCTAATTCGGTTGACAAATACGGTTTCCAGACGTTTTTTCGCCATTTTAGTAAATTTTCAATATTTTTAAAATACAGTCATCTATGACTGGCTGTATCTCCTAAACTATTCGCTCTACGACCTGAAATCGACACGGCAGTTGAAAGTACTTTCTCCTTGTTTTCGTACTTACGACTGCTATTTTGAGCTCGGGAAACGTAAAAAAAAAACGGCGACAATGTAGACTGTATTTTGGTCTAAAATGGCGTATTTAATGAACGTTTTCGCAAATTGCAAGAAAACGAAGGCTCAGGGGAGAAAATGAACTTCACCGTTGTAGTCGCTATTAAATTTCGAGGTAGGATGCTTGTTTTCAGAAGAATCGGCAACGGGTCAAAATTTTAAAAATTCCGCAGGGGGGGTCGATTAAATTTTACGAATTTAACAAAGAACACAGGATTGTCTTCAAACGCTCATATCTCCTAAACTATTGAGATGTTTCTGAAGGCCCAGGCTCGTTCAGAATATTATGAACTTTCATATCGTCATTTGCCACATTCGGTTGAAAAGTACGGTTTCCAGACGGTTTGTCCTCATTTTAGTGTATTTTCAATATTTCGAAAATACATTCATCTTTGACTAGCTGTATCTCCTAAACTATTCGCCTTACGACGCTGAAATCCGCACGACAGATGAAGAGTACTCTTCTCTTTGTTTTCGTACTTACGACTGCTATTTTGAGCTCGAGACACGTAAAACGAACGCCGACAATATACTCTGCATTTTAGTCTAAAATGGCGTGTTTAATGAACGTTTTCGCTAATTGTAAGAAAACGAAGCCTCAGAGAGAAAAATCATCTTCACCACTGTAATTGCCATTAAATTTCGAGTTGGGATGCCTGTTTTCAGAAGAATCGGCGTCGGGTCGAAATTTGAAAAATTCAACAGATTAAATTTTACGATTTTAACAAGGAAAGCAGGATTGGTTTAAACGCTCATATCTCCTAAACTATTGTGAAGTTTTACAATCTAAAGGACCAGCCTGGTTCACGATATTTGGAACTTTCAGAAAATATCGTCATTTGCCTAATTCGGTTGAAAATACGGTTTCCAGACGGTTTTTCTTAATTTTAGTATATTTTCAATATTTCTAAAATAGTCATCTATGACTGGCTGTATCTCCTATCTATTCGCCCTACAACGCTGAACTCGAACCAGCAGATCAAGAGTACTCTTCTCTTGGTTTTCGTTTTTACGACTGCTATTTTGAGCTCGTGAAACGTAAAAAGAACGGCGAAAATTTAGACAGCATTTTGGTCTAAAATTGTGTATTTTTTTAACGTTTTCACAAATAGCAAGAAAACGAAGCCATAGAGAAGCCCTGGAGAGAATATTTCAAATATGTAGCAATGTTTGACCTCTCACAATGTCATTCGTCGTTACCTTATAGGTGGATTAAATGTTGAGCATATATAAAATCGTATTTATTTATTTATTTATTTATTTATTTATTTATTTATTTATTTATTTATTTATTTATTTATTTATTTATTTATTTATTTATTTATTTATTTATTTATTTATTTATTTATTTATTTATTTATTTATTTATTTATTTATTTATTTATTTATTTATTTATTTATTTATTTATTTATTTATTTATTTATTTATTTATTTATTTATATTTATTTTACGTCAAAAAAACAGTTAAAAACTGCGTATGACGTGCTATGGGGAAAAGTGAATTGTGTGCACATTTTCAAAATTCTGTGATCCCTACACTAAGTCATATATTACTTATATTTTGAATTTTGAAAGGAGAAAAAACAAAAACACCAAGGATAATACAATCTATTTTCAAGGATAAACAAGCAATAAATTTTGAATTTTGAAAGGGAGAAAAAACAAAAACAAAAAAACTCCCATGTTATAAAATCTATTTTCAAAGATAAATAAGCAATAAATTTTGGCTCTTGTTACTTCCTGCCGCGACAATATGGAAACGATAATTTGAATAATTGTATTTCCCACTGAATTCTAGAAGACGTGCACAGAAAATGAAGTTACATTTATGTCCAGAAGCAAAACAAGGGCCATCTCAGCATTTGCTCAATGAATCAGGGAAACTGGACGAAAAACCTGATTGAAATGGGGGTCATTGACCCGGAAGCTGTAGTACAATAATTGTTACAGGTTGTTTATGCTCATTTATACAGTCCAAATGGTAAATAATGCATTATGTATCATTGTTAAAATTAATGTTACTTTTCTTGTGATGCTCAGTATAGTCTCTAATTGTATAGAAACAGTTATGCAGCAGAAACGATTTCACTTGGGATTTAAACTTTCTATTGAATTTAATCGTTTAATGTCATCTGGCAAAGTGTTGTAAAATAATGTACATGTATTGTATGTGAATTTTTTGTAATGAGCTGTTGATACTGTCACCTGATGAATATGATTTCTACGTCGATTGTTATAGTAATAGACTTCGGCATTTTCTGCAAATATATTCCCGCCCTTAAGCAAGTCATTTTTTTACAAAAACCACTGATTCGTAAATAAAAAGACACGGTAATGGTAGAATCCCTAGATTAATGAAGAGAGGCTTACATGAATCACGTGGGTGGATTTGTATTATTCGTACAATTCGTTTTTGTAATCTAAAAGTCTGGGAGCTATAAGATTGATTATTCATCTAATTTGACTTTCCATTTAAGGGGAATGAACATTCGCGAAGTATACATAACGAGCAGTATGAAGGCTGACTGAATTTGCGACAATTCTGAACGAGTAGCATAATGAACTTAATTTTGTGTTCAATTCATTTAAATGGACGTTCCATTTAAGGTTTGACTGAATTGAGATACCTAAAAATTTTGTTGCCTTAACATCAGTCAATGGTACACTGTTCATTTTCAATGGAGCACAGAATTGTTTATTTGAAATGGAAAACTGCATTAAAACCGTTTTCTTTTCGTTTACTATTAATTTGTTATTTCGGAACCAATTTTAAACATCTGATATTGTACTATTTACGGTTTCTTTATTGCAAAGGATGTTCGTATCATCCGCAAAGAGAACCGTTCTTCCGTTTCGAATCGCCGAGGGCATATCGTTTACGTAAAGTAGGAACAGAATATGGCCTAAAATCGATCCTTGAGGAACTCCACATGCAACGGGCAAAGAGTCGGAAAGGTGCGTACGTAATGTTCCATCATTCCAGTAAGATATTTCAACTCTCTGAGATCGTTGTTTAAGGTACGAACATAACCAATCTAGAGCAATACCACGAATTCCATATGAAGGTAATTTGGAAAGTAAAATGTCATGATCAATGACGTCAAAAGCTTTTGAGAGATCTAAAAATAATCCAATAGGTTCCTCGTTTTGATCCAATGATGAGGCGACATCTTTAAGAAAAGAAAATATAGCTGTTTCCGTTGATTTTGATTTTCTAAATCCATGTTGGCAATCTGAAAGCGCGTCGTGTTTAGTGAGAAAGGTTTCCATTCGTACGTAAAAAAGTCTCTCTAATATCTTTGAAAAAACTGATAGAAGAGAAATGGGCCGAAAATTTTGAATTTCATTTTTGTTGCCTTTTTTGAAAAGCGGCTTAATTATAGTTGTTTTGAAAATATCTGGAAACGTTCCAGTGCATAAAGATGCATTAAATATGTGAGTTAACGGGTGTATAATGGCATACGCACAAGTCTTTAACATATGAGTCTTTAACATACATAAGTCTTTAACGTAGAAGTCTTTAACATACATAACTTAGTATGTAAGACATTGTATTAATTTTGATACTCATTAAAATATGTTTGAAATAATAGTTTGTATTATTCAAGTTTTGTCTCTTGATTCTATTTTCTGTCCTATTTGTGTGTTTGTCCTCTCGTTGATAAGTAGCACATACTGTCTGGCGTTATTTTTCAATGGGTAATTTTTAAAAATTCAAACTCGTCATCAAAATGGACACCCGCGCCATTTTTTAAGCATCTCTTCTTCTATCCGAGAACAAAAATTAAAGACATTTGCCAGCTTTTGAGAAAAAATATTAAATTTTAAGGGACCAATTGCCTTCAATTTTCGAAAAACCTGGTATTCCAACAAACACAACACTTGAATCAATCTCTTAAGTGTCATTTATGCTATCTGAGGGTAAAGTTTAATAAAAAAATGTACAATTTTTTAGACAATTTTAAAAATGTTTTGAAGGCATTACGGGTACTCAAATATCAATATATTTGGTTAAAAATACCAAAGGCGTGCTTTCATTCAGAGCAAGCAGGGATTATCAATTTTGGGGAAAATCGGCTAAAAGGTCTAGGTGCTAGGATTGATATCAGCAAAAAAACGGACAGATGGAAACACGGACAGACGGAAACACGGACAGACAGACTCACCAGTACATGTATCTGTTTCCTTGGATACCGAAAATCCATTTCAAAAATATATTTTTTTCTATATAAAATTGGCGTGAAAATTCGTTGACAAAAAAAACATTAAAATTGAACTACGTTTCCCCGTCTCGGTTCTCCCGGTCATCGATCGGGTGACAATATCCAGAGCTCATTACATTACATCACATACAATACATGTGCATTATTTTACAACACTTTGCCATATGACATTAAACGATTAAATTTGATAGAAAAATTTAAATCGCAAGTGAAATCGTTTCTGCTGCATAACTGTTTCTATACAATTAGAGGCTAAACGGAGCATCACAAGGAAAGTAACATTAATTTTAACAGTGATACTTAATGTATTATTTATCATTTCGACTGTATAATTCTAAACAATATGTAACAAGTATTGTATCACAGCTTCTGGAACAATGACCCCCATCTCGATCAGGTTTTTCGTCGAGTTTCCCTGATCCATTAAGCAAGTGCTAAGATAGCCCCTTGTTTTGCTTCTGCACATAAATGTAACTTCATTAGCTGTGCACGACTCCAATAATTCAGTGGGAAATATAGTTATTCAAATTATCTCTTCCGTGTTGTCGCGGCAGGAAGTATTATTCCTTGACGAAGGACATCATGGATAAGAGCCCAAAATTAATTGCTTATTTATCTTTGACAATAGACGTTATTACATGGGAGTGGTATTTTTTTCGAGTTAGGATGCTTGTTTTCAGAAGAATCGGCGTCGGGTCGATATTTGAAAAATTTAACAGGTGGGGGTCGCTTAAACTTTACGGTTTTAACAAGGAAAAACGGATTTGCTTTAAACGCTTATATATCGTAAACTATTGCGAATTTTACATTAAAGAGTACAGCCTGGTTCAGGATGTTATGAACTTTCTGAAAGTGTCGTCATTTGCCTAATTCGGTAAAAAAATACGGCTTCCAGAGGGGTTTTCTTCATTTTAGTATATTTTAAATATTTCAAAAATACAGTCATGTTTGACTGGCTGTATGTCCTAAACTATTCGCTCTACGACACTGAACTCCACACTGCGGATGAAGAGTTCTCTTCTCTTTGTTTTCGTTTTTACGACTGCTATTTTGAGCTCTGAAAACGTAAAAAGAACGACGACAATAGAGACTGCATTTTTCTCTAAAAGGGCGTTTGCGCAAATTGCAGGAAAACAAAGCCTCGGAGAGAAAACTGATCTTCATCATTGTAATCTAACTCGGTTGAAGGAAAAAAGGTCTCCAGACGGTTTTTCGTTATTTTAGTTTATTTTTAATATTTCTAAAATAGAGTCATCTTTGACCGGCTGTATCTCCTAAACTATTCGCTCTACAACGCTGAACTCGACAAGGCAGATGAAGAGTACTCTTTTCTCGATTTTTACGACTGCTATTTTGAGCTCGGGAAACGTAAAAAGAATGGCGACAATATAGACTGCGTTTTGGCCCAAAATGACCTATTTTATAAACGTTTTCGCAAATTGCACGAAAACGAAGCCTCAGAGAAAAAACTGATCTTCACCATTGTAATCGCCATTAAATTTTGAGTTAGGATGTTTGTTTTCAGAGGAATCGGCGTCCGATCGAAATTTGAAAAATTCAACAGGGTGGTCGATTAAATTTTTCGATTTTAGCAAGGAAAACAGGATTGGCTTTAAACGCTCATATTTCCTAAACTCTTACGATTTTTTACATTCTTAAGGCGCAGCCTGGTTCAGGCTATTATGAACTTTCAGAAAATATTGTCATGTGCTTAATTCGGATGAAAAATACGGTTTCCAGACGGTTTTTCGTCATTTTAGTATATTTTCAATATTTCTAAATTTCAGGCAAATTTGACTGGTTGTATGTCCTAAACTATTCGCCCTACGACGCTGAAATCGACACGGCAGATGAAGAGTACTCTTCTCTTTGTTTTTTATTACGACTGCTATTTTGAGCTGGGGAAACGTAAAAAGACTGGCGACAATATATCCTGCATTTTGGTCTAAAATGGCGTATTTTATGAACGTTTTCGCAAATTGTAAGAAAACGAAGTCTCAGAGAGAAAAATGATCTTCACCTTTTAATCGGCATTAAATTTTGAATTAGGATGCTTGTTTTCAGAAGAATCGGCGTCGGGTGGAAATTTGAAAAATTCGACAGGGGGGTTGATTAAATTTTACGATTTTAACAAGGAAAACAGGATTGGTTTAAACGCTCATATCTCTTAAATTATAACGAATTTTTACATTCTGAAGGCACAGACTTGTTCAGGATATTATGAACTTTTAGAAAATATTGCAGAATATAAGTAGCGCTTTGTAAACCACGCATTTTCCTTGAAATGTGCGAATCCTGGCTGTCTTCGCGAACGCCGTCTTCCGATGTGAAAGGAAACGATTTTGCGCGGGGTGAGTATTTGAGCATTGAGGTCATTACGATATGCATCATTAATGTAATTAAATTCAAACTTTCAATAATAAAATATTACATTATTACTTCATTATATATTGTGATTAATTTGAATTTCCTGCGCTAGGCACAAACTACTTATATTTTTGGAAAATGCAACATGACCTAATTTGAAGATCTGTATACAAATGTAAATATTAACGAAGTGAGAGACATTAGAGGTAAAGTAATTTGTGTTATATTGGTTAGTTAGTGTTAATCTAACTGAATAAAAAACCTTAATACTATTTTATGATAAGTTTACGATTATAAAAGTACGTCATTTACCATTTTTATATTAATTAACAACGATTACAAAACTGTATGTAATTATTATTATTTTTCTATTTAATTCCCTTGGATTTCAATGCACTTAGACTACTTCTCCTGTAACGACGTTAACATAACACTAACCTAACATAACATAAATGACTTTTGGAAGCCTAATTTCGGTTGCCTTGCAAACCAGGCTGTCATTGCTTCTTTGCCTTTATCACTCGGGAAACGCTTAACTCGAATTTTTTTAATATCGCGAAGCAAACTATAATCGGAGGGAGCCAGGTCAGGTCTGTATGGTGGATGAGTGAGTTCCTGGAACCCGCGGGCTCGGATGGCGTCTTGAGATTTTGCTCATATGTGCATGGGTATGTTGTCGTTAAGAAGCAGCACGTTTGATGTGAGCCTTCCACAAAATGGAACTAATAGCACTTGATCGTTCTTTTTCTACATATGCGAAAAAGAAATAAAGAAAACATTTGTGCCCTTTGTGAGAAAATAAA
Organism: Teleogryllus oceanicus; assembly: GCA_964035755.1. Taxonomy (NCBI): domain Eukaryota; kingdom Metazoa; phylum Arthropoda; class Insecta; order Orthoptera; family Gryllidae; genus Teleogryllus; species Teleogryllus oceanicus. The sequence continues at coordinate 317,920,948 of CAXIVR010000001.1, read as the reverse complement.
TGTTTAAAAGTTAAGAAATGCGAATGTTCGCAGAACGCTAAATTACGCAAAAAGTACTGATATTTTCCCAATAATTGAACATGACCTTATTTGAAGATCTGTTTTGGTGAACACATTCCGTAAAAAAAAGTATTTCTATAACTGTAGTAGTAAGAAGACGCAGAAAAAATTCAGTTTGTGCAAATTTCAAAGAATCAAGGCTTTCAACGAAAATAAGAAATTCACCATGGTCTTAAGTTTTACGCTATTAAAGGTTAAACTTTAATGAAAACAATTGGTATCGTTTATAAGATGAAATTCTTTAAAAGGTAAAAATTGACCAAATTTACTGAAAATATATACGGAATCAACTCAAATTTTAGGAAAATTGTGGTCACCTTATTTCAAAATATTTCAAAATGTTTTAATATCAAAAATTTCATCAAACAAATTTTATTCAGATAAATTCTCTTTTTTCAATATTTTAGTAGTAGGACTTCACCCGAAAAATTTGAACTTTGCAATTTTTGAAGAAAAAAAAGCCAAAAAAGATTTCAACGTAATGAGACATGCGCCAATGTCTTAAGCGTCCTTTCCACTATCCAACAACAAAATTGAATTCAAAAATTTGGTACCTTTTTTAATTTTTAAAATGTTGAGCATTCATATAAAGTATTCCCAAATATTCAAATGTGTTTCGTGAACCTGTGAACCTTATAAAGAAACGCCCGTGGTCAGTGCCGGATCTCCCGATCTAGCGCGTCAAGATCTCCGCCACCACCCGAGCAAAAAGCATGCATTACATAAATGGGACTAATGACCACAGCAAATGACGTGCTCGGAAACATGAAATAATCAATCCACAATCACAACCGCAAAGAACGCGAAGAGCGCCTAACAGGTAGGCAACCCCACAGCACTCGGCAAGATCCCCGTCCAGTCCGTCCGTAGCTGCTCGTTTTCAAATGGAGACTTCCACGTTCATTTGAGCAGATTCTTCAGTCAAATTTGAAAGTCAAGGCGCATTCTGGACGGGGCTGCATTGTTCAAAGGAATCTTTAGTATATACATGGCTTACAGATTTATGTAAGCGAAAAATCTTCCAATGGTTCTCATGTAGTAAGCGTAACAATCCAAAATTTGACAACCCTAATTGAGGACTCAATAAGTAATGATCTAAAAAGATACCCAAGTAAATAACTATCAATTATAATTGACTCATTAGTTACAATTTCTAGCCTTTTAATCCGTATACTTACGTAGTAAAGAGTAAGTAGTGTATAGCAGCCGCAAAAATCGGTGATTTTTCGACAAAAAATGTGAGATGTTGGTATCGATAAAGTTGATAATTATTGTTTCTGTAAGTAGTATGTTATATGGCGAGAATTCACGTTTTCTGGCTCCTTGATAACCAAAAATCGATTGATGGCAAAAACGTCCATCAGGCCTGTGAGTCTCTGGCAAGCGTTCAGCCGATTTTCTTCAAAATTGATACTACCTGAACGATCGGAACGGACTCTAGTCCCTACGAATTTCAAAAGGATATTTTGATTTCTTGGGTAGTTTACATGAACCCTGAACATTTTGAAACTTTCTGAAAAATGGTCATGCATTTTTTTTATTAAACTTTGCTTGGTGTAAAAGACATTAAAAAATGTTGCAAATCAACAATGGCGCATTTTCGTTGAAATCTCTTTATTTTTGAAAATTCCAAAAGTTCAAATTTTCTAGGGTGTCTTCTTAAAACTACGGCACTGATAAATTTTCTCTTGAATAAAATCTGTCCTCCAAAGAGATTTGTAAATAACGTTTCGAATGTTATAATGTTTCGAAAAGATGAGTAGTTTTCGCGTGATTTAGCGCGAAATATAGTGAATTTTGAAACAATATATTTTGAAAAACGGCTCAACATTTTTCGTAATGTCTTAATAATACATAATAATATATGAAATATACTCGTAATAGAAATATGTTTTCCTTAATGGAAGGGTACCCGCGGATAAGATGGTTAAAATATTCCGAAATGACTTATGTGTGGTGACATTATAATTCTAACATAAAAATTATATTTCTGGAAGTTTTCTTACCCCCATCCCACCACCCACACCCCTCTACATCCAAAAACGTGTTTTTTTAATTTAATATTTTTAGGATACTTAACACTATTTTATCTGACTGAAAAAGTATGGTAAATAAGAAAACAATTTGTACTACAAGAAAACTTTTTTTGAAATTTTCTCAGTCTCAAATTAAAACACAAAAAATTGAAACAAAATAAAAAAGTAATGTGAAAGGCTAGTCAAAAATACATTTTTGTAATTTTTGAAAAATCAAAAGAATAGAACAAAATGGCGTTTATCCTATCTAGTATAGTGCATTTAACACTATTTCTACCAAAGTTTTGAAGAAACAATCTGGAGCAGTTTTTGAGCAAATTTTGTTATCGTTATTTTTCTAATATTTTACTCAGTATTGCGCTAAATTTACTAAAACTTTTTTAAAAAATATAGATGAACTAATCGAAAGAACTGATTACGGAGAACTAATTTTATTTGAATACAAAAACCCCATATTCCATTTTGTAGTTGCGAGAAGACGCTGAAAAAAATCAGCAATTTGCAATTTTCAAAATTGAGTGTTAACAGTAAAAATCGGGCTATTGCCACCTTTATAACTGCATTTTAATCTATTCTTTCAAAAATGTAAAGAAAAAATTTGATCGTTCTTCGAAAGTCTTGCAGCTTTTCCCCGGAGCAACGACTGATAAATCATCCGTATAAACTATTACTGTGACACCCTCCTTTTAAAATTGCATCATCCATTAGGATATTCCACAACGATGGTCCGCAAATGAACCCCTGCAGAGTGCCAAGTATTACGTTATTTCCTACGTAAGTTCCACTTGCACGAACTCCTGCAATTATATTTTTAAAATAGCTTCGAAAGCATTGCATTATGATTTCCTGAACAATTCCTAATTTTTACAATCGGCGTAATATAGCTAGCCTCCAATTGTCCAACATTGGTGTTGGTCAAAGGCTCCGCGAATATCGGCAAGGATCACAGCACAATATTTATCTTTGATTTTGTTGCGTTAAGAAGGTAATTTATAGCATTTTCTGCGTTAAAACCATAACGAATACCAAACTGGTTTCCCAATGTTGCATAGAAATTTTGTTTAGTGTGTTGATGAGAAGTTTTTCGCGAATTCTTACCATAGCAGGAAGGAGACATATTGGGGTGTAGGGAAAAGGATTATTTTCCGTATATCTGTTTTTCTTATCAATGTTACGATGACAGATTTCCATGCCCGAGAAAATATACCTGTCGCAGGACACTTATTGTCCAAATTAAAAATATGTCTCGCGATTGGGATGGCATGTTGAATAGTTTCAGCGTTAATATTGTCGGGTCCTGGAGCTTTCTTTAGTCGGAGGCTGTTGATAGCTTCCGGAAGTTCGTTGACGGTGAAAAGCGGTTTGATGTCGCTGGGCGCGTAATCTGATTCCCTGCGCGGTGTTCTGCTACCTGACTGGGCGTGTCATCCTGCGGAGAGTCGTCAGGTAAAAGCTCTTCAAGTAACTCAGTTACTGTCTCTTCCCAGGTTGTTACGCAATTTTTAGTGCGCAGTGAAGCAATTTACTTGTGGGGTACGAAGGATCGGCTTGCTTAAGCTGTTAAGGAACTTCACACGAGTCGAGTTCGGCAGCTTGTATTACCAGATTTTCCCAGGCAGCTTCTTTGCTCTTTCTAATGAATTGATGGTATTTACGTCTTAGTATATCGTAGTGTTTTTGTGTCTTTGATCATCACATGTGTGTAAATTTCGTTTCTTCCGCCATTGTAATGATTTCCTTGCTCTGATTACGCATTGTTTGGGCGGATGAGGTCTCTTGTCCACCAGAGTGCTTTTTTTCTTCCTTGCACTAAAAGGTATTGTTACATCTGCTGCACTTTTTAAGGTGTCACTTCTTTGACATTGGTATTTGGGTCTTGGTCGGATATTGATGGTGATTCATTAATTGTTTGTCCAAATTGTTTTTAAAGGCATTCCAAGCAGCTAGTTTTAAAATATACCGCCGATCGTTTCCTGTATTTCTGGGAATGTTCTCGGGCATACGGTCTGAGTGAGTAGTAAATGTTATTGCATTATGATCGCTTGTGCACGTCTCTGGGCTAATGCACCACTAGTCGACGGACTTAATCAGATTTGGGGTTGATACCGCAAGACCGATGCTTGATTACCCGCGAGAATTCGAAAATGTTGGACCTGAAAAGTGTTCATTATTAACAATGTACAAATTATTTAAAATTAGAAATTCTAAACCTGTTCAGCTTTTCTGTATGTAATATGGTCGCCCCATAATTCAGATCTAGCATTCATTTCACCGCCTACAATTAATTTGCAGGCATAATTTTTTACACAGTCGTAAATAGACTGCAGTTAGTCAAAGGTACATAAAGGTATCAAAGCTATATTTGAAATATACCAAAATTATATGAAAACTCCTATTCGGGCGATTTATTTCGGCTACAGGGAAATTGGTTGAACAGCACTGTAAAAATTTTAAGCGCGTTTATGTTAGGATTGAATATGATTATTGCTGCGCCATTAGCTTCCTCATTGGCAGTAGATGTGTATTCAATTACCTCATGCGTACGTCCTGTTCTACATATTCACTTGCATCTTGTATATGGTTCTTGAATTAGAGGCATATCAATTTGTTCGTCAAAAAGGGCAAACAAAATTTTCTATTTCAGCCATTGCAATACTTGATTTCTAAGCATTAATTTGAATAAATTTAACTTCCATAATAAATCAAATTTCTTTCATAATCCTGGACACGGGTGAATTCCAGACATTCTTTGGATCGGCATTCGTGTGCTATATCATTGCTATTGCGACGCCAACAGTTAATACACCGTGGTCGATTTTCGCATGATCGAGCGTCATAGACTCTCTCAGAGCATTTTAGACAGGTCACGTCCATATCTTGACATTTTTATACGTGTGGCCAATACGGGAACATTTATAGCAGCGCGTAGGTGAAATAAATTCTTCAATACGATGTTACTGCCATTCAATGAATACGCTTCCGGTGGACTTCCAGTTTACCAAGATTTGTGGTTGTAGTTCTACGATCCAGTGGTCTTCGCACTGTCCATTTGGAATAAGAAATTTGTGGCGAACAGATTCTTTCAGATGTGTTCATGTTTTCACTCTTCTGGAAATTCCGGTCTCTAAGTCCCTGAAATAATTCAGTAACAGAAAGACAGAGGAACGGACGGACGTTTTGAAAAAAACAACACACTTTTTCGGTATCAGGGGAACCCAAAACGTGTATTTTGTTGAAATCTCGAAATCGATTTGCAGCTGCATCATATAACTTTCTCTATTCTATGTATATTACTTCGTATATGCGTACTATACAAGTGAGTAAATATAAAAAATTATTCATAATTATGAAAATTTTACAGGAGAATGTAATTGAATTCTACACAAGACTTGAAAGCAGTGGCGGCTCGTGGTCATGCCATTAGGGTGTGCAACGTTTTTCTTCTTTTTCCCACACTCTCTCTCCCTCTGTCTCTCTCTCACGCACACACATATACATTACATGCATGCATTGACACACATTAACATTAATAATGACAATTAAACGCAAATCATCTTATGACGTCTGATAGCATGCCGAACAATTCCATTCCATTGTTTCTTTTCGGCAATTTTTTCTGTAGCTTTTTCATTGAAATCATTGATTTCTTACGTTTCATATTTTCAACGCTATTCATTGTTAGTTGCACAAACACCCTTGACAGAAAAAGAACTCTCTGATTTCGGTTTCTCAAAACACATTGAAACGTAGCCTAATACTTACGTTTACAAAATACACTAGGGGTTTGAATACTTCGGAATGGTTCTGTAATTGCAACTCACTTTAAAACACAAGAGAATACACATATTATATACTATTAACATTTTTATGAATGCAACAGTGCACAGCAATGCGTTCGCGTTTCGCGCGCTACTGCGAAAGCTCATTTAAGTGGAGAGATATCTCACACTTTCTTCGTTCAATGTCATACTTCTGTTAAAAACTTGTGCTTCTCGAGTGTTATATCTTCGAGACACGTCAAGGCTTTTCCCGAGATCGCCACTGCGCCTGCGCCGTAGATGGGGCACCGCGCCGGGCTTGCTCCAGTCCTCCATAAGCCACCGTTGTTCCCCTCCTTCCCCTGCAGCCCCGCGGCAGCCTAGGACGCCGTTTCCTCGGTCGCATTCTCCCGAGTGTGCTCCCGCAGGCTTTCACGAAAGAGAGGCGGACGGACCGGCAATCGCAGCTTCCGAATGGCGCGTGTTTTGAAATAACATGTTTCGGGAATACTCTGAGAGGACTTGTATTCTCCTCTTGTTAAGAGATGTTTAAGAGAAATGGCACCAAATTAATTTGGGTGTGCACATGCGAACGTGCGAATACCCACGAGCCGCCACTGCTTGAAAGTAGACCCGCCGTAGCTATGTTCCCTGCGCGTGAGCCCTGATGACGTAAAGGAGGTCTCTGCACTTTGTAGGTCCCAATACACTTTTTTGGCCTCGGACTCTTCTAGACAGAGCTAACCCACTCCGATCAATAGGCTCGGACTAGGTCTCGTACTGAACTCCAGGTGAGGGGGGGATCCACGGTGAGGCAACGCTGTGACATCCCGCACTGGCACCGCAGTGTCCTCTTGTTGGACTCCATGGTGGGCGGGGAGCGCAGAGACGCATCCGCGTCAATTCCATGGAGCATGAAGCAAACGCCTTGCCCTCTTCCGGAAGGACGTGTCTCCCATCCCGTACGTACATCTGTATCCCGCCAAGATACATGGTGGCATTCGATGAACTCCTAGGCCTAATAAACCAATTACCCACACCTTTCTTGATTGTTGGTGATGTAAACACCCACAGCACTCTTTGAGGTTCTTCCGTACTTGTCAAAAAGAATGCCGTTTTGAAATCTGTCAGCGATGCCACTAATGTGGTGATTCTCAATATTGGCGACCAACACATTTCGCCATAGCTACAAACTCGAGCACGGCTATTTACGTAGCACTTTGTGGCCCTTCACTCGCTACTGCTATGCAGTGGACCATATTAGATCCATATGGAAGCGATCATCTCACCATTATTGTCCACATCGATTAACATCGTCGTGATTATACACGCCCCCTCAATGGATAATGCAATGTGCAGACTGGTCGACATTCCAGAATAATGTTAACCTGTCAGATGGTCCCTTCGGAAATGTAGATGAAATGACTGTGCATTTTAATAGCGCTAAACTCTCTGCTGTGTGGTAAATCTGCCCTCTTTCGCACCCTGCCTTGAGCTAGTTGACACTTGTTGATGGCAGACGGGCGCGTCCATTCTCACCTCACTATGATGCAGCCGTAGCTGGCCGTAGCTAGGCATGCTGAGGCCCACCGTGCGGTGACGCAGTTCTGAATCATGCACCCTCGCTCCAACCCCGAGCTGGCCGCCGGCCGCCCTTACAAGGGCGTCTCCGCCCTGGGAAAGGCAGTCTGAGTCGCACTCGTGTACGAGCAGTTCAGCTTGAACCGACGCGACCAGCAGCCGGAGGTTGTGATCGTATACACTTGGAAGAGTGCCCGCGTCGCGGCGCTACCCTCCGAGGGAACCGAAGCAACCCGGGTCGCAACTTCTCGAAGCGACTAAGGCCACCCTTGCCTTTACCTTTCAACCCGCTGCCTTTACCGCCCGACTTCACCGAGTGCTGCGGTGTACCTTTGTCCTCGACTATGTAAGTAAAAGGCCTGAAGCTTTTAATAAACGTGATCTATCAATTAAAGTGAACTTGAGTTAATTATGACCGCTCCCGCCTATGTCGACCGTTGCTGCTTCTATCGCAGTACCAAAATCAACCGGTAAACCGCGGCACCCTTTTGTCCCATAGTGGAATATGAACTTCTCTAGAGCGCTCAGTGCTCGTAAAAACTACTGGCACATCTAAAATACTATCCAACCACGGGTAACCTCATCGAAAACAAAATATGCGGAAAGAAGGCTAGGAGAACAATTTTATAGAGCAAAATTGCATCGTGGGGAGCATACGTCTGCTCTCTCCATTGCCACACGCCACCACGCCTGGTATGGAGAAGAATTCGCCAGAAAAAAAGGACATACTTCACCAAAGGGAAGAGAACACCATCCCTGCTGTACGGCGAGAAGCCATAGTTATCCCCGTTCTAAAGGAGAGAAAGGATCATTCGTTGCCATTGAGATACCGTCCCCTCCCTCTCTCTTTCTTACTCTCTCTCTCTCTCACTCTCTCTCTCTCTCTCTTACCAGCTGCGTTTGCAAAGTGATGAAACGGATGGTAAATTAGTGTTTGGTCTGGCCTTTGGAGTGCAGATATCTGCTAACACCAATCCATTGCGAATTCAGGAAATACCGATCAATCATGGACCATCTCGTCGCCTTGGCAACTGAAATTTCAACATCGTTCGTCCTGAAACACCTTACGGCCGTACTATTCGATTTATAAAATGTCAACAACACCTCTTGGAGGTATGGCATTCTGCGAACCTTGCACTCGTGGGGATTGTTGGGGAAGCTCCTTATTCCTCCTCCTTATTCCTCTAAAATTTCTTATTGAATTTCTTATTGATTTTTCCGAGTTCGCGTCGGTGACATCTGTCTAGCAGTCACCCTCTTGAAAACGGCATTCCCCCAGGGTTGATGCTAAGTGTCACTCTGTTTGCCATAGCGTCAGTCGTGCAAGAACCTGTGAAGGCATCACTGTTTGTGAATGATTTTGCCATCTTCTGTTCATCCAGTAGCATCAGTGTGATCCAGAGGCAACTTCAACTGGTGCTCCACAAATGGAGCACGTCATCAGGTTTTAAGTTCTACTAAATCTACTGGTGTGCACTCCTTTTGTCTTATCTACTTAAATATTTCTTTCGGGATTCAAGCCCTCTTTTCAGGTTGTGTACATGTTTTAATCAGCGGTAAGTTGCATCTACAACTCTTATAAAAATATTTAAAAAACCAACAAAGAAAAACATCATGCTCACAGTAATTAAAGTGCCCTCTAAACCCCAGTCAATCAATCAATCTATTTACCAAGCATAACGAGGAAAAGTTTTTAATAATCCTTTTAAAAACTTGGTAATCAATCTCTCACCTTTCAAAAGTATCAAAATACTCAGAATGCATTTTGACTTCAGAATATCATGGAAAACTCGTATACAACATTTAACAGATGATTGCAAAAGAAGGTTATGCTTTCTGAAATCGATTTCACACCAAAATTGGGATGAAGATAAAGCTATGTTGTTATTAACTTACAAAGCTATAATTTGTTCGAAGATTGATTATTGAAAAGTTATAGACGATTCTGTCAAACAGAAAGAACTCTTAAAGATTGATGTAAATCATAATAAAGCCCTCCGAATCTGTACGGGATATTTCCAAACCAGCCCGATTGGAAGTATCTTAATTGACACTAATGAGCCAACCTTATCTCATCGAAGTCTCTTGTTTCCTTTAAATAAATCATCAAACGTCCAACACGCCTATTATACGAGTTTTTATTACCTTTATACGAGTTATTTATACGAGTTTATTTATACGCCCATTACACGCGCTCCTCTCCACACACGCCACACACACACACACACAACACACACACACACACACACACACACACACACACACTTTCTCGCTCTTTCTTTCTATCTCTTTTTCTCTCTTCTCTCTCTTTCTTTCTTTCTTTCTCTTTCTTTCTCTTTCTCTTTCTCTTCTATCTTTCTTCTCTTTCTATCTCTTTCTTTTTTCGTTTTTTTCTTTCTCTCTCGCTCTCTTTCTCCCTTCTTTCTCTCTCGTCTCACATGTCCAACACGCCTATTATATATTATATCGTATTTCATAAAATGTATTCATAACATCACCAAAAACACATGGGAATTCATAACACTCATATATATGCCAAAACCAAAACCATTCTCACAGACTTGATGTTAAGGAAGTTAGTTTGGAGAATAAAGAAAATTACTTGATATCTTCATGGAAACTCCCAGAGATCACTTCTGACCTCTCTCAAAACGACTTACAGGAAAATATATCATCTAAAGAAGATTGGAAACCAGAAGTACAAGAATTCTTCGATAAATACATTAATTACTGTAAAATGTCTACTAAAGACATAAAAAGCAATATAAGAAATTTTGCTATTGTATCTACTCAAGAAATACAAATAAACTGTATTATAATCTGACTTAGTTGAAAAAAAAAACACATCATTTTATCGTGGACCTCGCCCCTCAATGGTCTCATTGACTGCGTAACTTCTCTTGATGTTGAAATGACAACCCTGGTAACTGTTCCTGGTGCTCTTAAAATTCCGAAGACATTGAAGGACTGTTGGATCCTTGTACTATTTAACCAAATGCAAAATATCTGGTTCGAAAGGTGAAAATCGATGAAGGCTAATTAAATTCACAAAAAAGTCTCCAAAACTATGTATTTAAAACTATAAAAAGAATTTTAACTCAAAAATCAGGTTGTCATTTCAAGATTGAGAACCGAACATTCTAAATTAAGGTTTACTTACCTAAGAATTGGAAAAACCCTCCTATATGTGACCATTGTAAAGTTCTTCTAAATCTAAAACGCATATTATTTTACTGCTCTCTACACGAAAGCAGTAGGCAAAAGAACCAATTAGAAGGCAGTTATAATAACATTCTTAATTCTGAAGATTATCAAAAGAGAATAATTGATTTTGTTAAGGAAATAAATATTTACAATAGCATTTAGAGGAACTATTTACAGTACGTATGTCATTTGTATTGTTTTCTAACAGTTTTTGATAATGAATATGATTCTAAATTTTATTTTATAATGTATTTATCTATTTAATCTCTAATGATCTTGATGTCGATGCGAGACGATAAGTAAAGAAATAATCAAATATGACACTAATATTCAACGCAGAAAGAAAGTAAAGTACGCGCGCCGAAGTCAATCTATTAAGTATTACCAACTTATGAAAATGAAAAATCATGCGAGACAATAAATTTATTAGCTAAAATGGTTTTTGTAGAGCAACTATGCAATACTTCTCTTTTAACTATTTACAAATATTTAAGTGCCCCGCTTACGTTCACAAGCAGCTGTTATTAATCTATAGATCTAATGACAGAGACCGAAACGATTTTGAACACCCGTAAAAATACCGGCATTTTTTCCCGCCTTTTTTCAAATACCTTTATTCTTTTATACCGGTAAAATTCCTTTATAGGACGTCTATACCGGTAGGGACTTCCATAAAGATTATAGGGGTATTATACCGGTATTCTTAATGGAAATAATGTCGCTCACACCCCTCACTAAGAAAGAATAACTTTCTTTTTTAATCAATTTGCGAAATGCTTATTAATGAAATAAAAGAGCATTTATGCACTTAAACATACGCGCGCAGGTCCATACGCGCTTCCCTCCACACACACACACACACACACACACACACACACCACACGCACACGCACACGCACACGCACACGCACACGCACACGCACACCACACGCACACGCACACGCACACGCACACGCACACGCACACGCACACGCACACGCACACGCACTCTCTCTCTCTCTCTCTTTCTCGCTCTTTTCTTCTATCTCTTTTTCTCTCTCTCTTTCTTTCTCTCTTTCTCTCTCTCTTTCTTTCTCTCTTTCTCTCTCTCTTTCCTCCTTTCGTTCTCTCTTATTTCACTTTCTCTTTCTTTCTCTCTCGCTCTCTCTTTCTCACTTCTCTCTCTCCCCTCTCTCTCTCTCTCTCTCTCTCTCTCTCACACACACACACACACACGCACACATACACAAACATACAGACACACAACTCTCGGCAGAAAGTTGGTTGGGGACAAAGCGTAACATCCGTCGCGCACATTTCAACTCTCCGAAGAAGAAATTGCGAAAAGCCGAAAAGACATTGATAGTTTGGAGTGTGTCGAGTGCTTTATCCTGTCTGAGCGATTCCCAAGGATTGGGGCGAACCGGTGACGTCCGTGAGTCAAAACGCTGAACTCCGTACACAGCCTATGCAACGACGCAGCCCTCGCAGCTGATTCCGAGTCTCCGAAATCAGCAGTGGCAGCTGATTCCGAGAAGGCATCTCCAGTGCCAGGAACGTTACGCGCAGCTTACCAACCGCCGTCAGACCTCTAGCGCGTTCCTTCTTTCGCAAGCGATGGCAAAGGCCATATCCGTTGGACTATTTTTAGTTTGAAGTGCACAGGGACAAGCGTTCTTCACGATTCTACCCGAGTCAGTTGTAAGGATATCGTGAACGAATGTTATTTTTTACGAAAAATGAAAAAGAAACTTACATGCGGTGCACTTGATGACATTCTAAGTTACACTCTGATTAATTGATTGATTTTTCGTGTTTCCGTGCGCTTCAACTGCTTTGGTCATCAGTCCCGTTAGAGTAGTGCATGATTTTTCTCGGGAGATGGCTGTGATCTTCCTCCGCTGGATGGCGAGATCCGGCGCCGACCTACCGTCGGCTAGTGGGGATTCCCCCTAACCAGGACTTTCCCACAAGCGGGGCATCGCCCCAGCCGGGACAAGCTCTAAGCTCCCGACCGGTCTCCCGGAATATGTGGCAGTGTAAGTGTGTGTGTAAGGGGAGAGGATAGGACAAGGAAGAGGAAGGACAGATCGCGCGCGGTCCGTGGCCCGTTTGGTAGGGTACTGCTCCGGCATTTGCCTGGTGTTGATCGGAGAAACCACGGAAAACTACCGATCAGAACAGCTGGCCGCTAGAATTCTCCTCCAGACAGCAGCTGAATTCAACCTAACTAGAAAGCTAGTGTCGAAAATCCTGTCGCCGTCAGGATTCGAACCTCGGACCTCCCGCTCAGAGGCGCTGAAGTGACATCAGTCGATGCACTGAGCTCCCGCTCCCGGTAGTTACACTCTGTTTTAATACTTTTTTACTAAAATATTTTGTATAAAATTTGAAGTGAAATATATGCATATATTTACACTGAAGTGCCAAAAAACTGGTACAGCCATGTGTGTTGAAGTAAAGAGATATGAAAGCAATCAGAATACGGCGCTCCGATCGGAAACGGCTATATAAGACAACCAGAGTCTGGGACAGTTGTTAGATCTGTTACTGCTGCTTCAATGGCAGGTTATCACGATTTAAGTGAGTTTGAACGTGGTGTTATACAGAGAAGCATAGCATTTCCGAGGTCGCGATGAAAATTGGATTTTCCCTGACAACCGTTTCACGAGTGTACTGTGAATATGGGGAATCGGCAAAACATCGAACTCCCGGCATCGCTCCGGCCGCAAAAAGATCGTGCAAGAACGGGACCGATGACGACTGTGAAGAATCGTTACGTGACAGACGTGCAACCCTTCCGCAAATAGCTGCAGATTTCAATGCTGGATCAATTTCAATGCATCAATGTCAGCGTGCGCACCATTCAACGAGACATTATCGGTATGGGGTTTCTGAGCCGAAGGCCCTGTCGTGTATCCTTGAGGACTGCATGTCACAAAGCTTTAGGCCAGGGCCCGTCAACACCGACATGGGACTGTTGATGACTGGAAACACGTTGCCTGGTCTGGCGAATCTCGTTTCACATTGTTTCGAGCGATTTTCTTGCCACGTACTGTTCAGAAGAGATTCTCCACCCCTCGTACACTTACGAGTTTAAGGTCAGCTCTGCAGAATTAATGGTGTAAATTACCTCCACCACTACGTCAGATATTAGTCGAGTCTATGGAACATCGTATTGCGACAATTGTGCGTGCTCGCGGAGGCCCTACACGATATTAGGGAGGTGTACCAGTTTGTTGGCTCTTAAGTATATTTATTTTTTATGTATTTGTTTAAACTATATCAAGATATGGTGTTCACGGACCCATTTTGCAATATTTGTATTTGGGTTATTCATGCCTGTGGTCGACATCCTCGTCTTTCTGATCCTTCCATTTAAACACCGGTTTTTGTCACTCTGATTGCCATCCGAGATGGCGCGGTGTAAGAGCGGCTACTGTGATCAATACCAGAAGAATGCTTGAGTATTGTTTTACCAAAAGGACCATAGCCGCACGAACCCACGCCCTCCTCCTCGTGATTGATTGTTAGTGATTCCCTGCGTGCCAACTAAGACCATTAGTACGGTAAGAGTACTGCATGTTTTTCTCGTTAGGTGGCAGTGATCTTCCTCCGCTAGAGACGACATCTGGCGCCGACCTACCATCGGCTAGTGGGTTTCCCTAATCAGGTATCTCCCACCAGCGGGACGACGCCCCAGCCGGGACAAGCTCTAAGCTCCCGACCGGTCTCCCGCCATATATGGTAATGTAGTGCATGTAAGTGTAAGTGTAAGTAATGGGTGAAGATAGAAAAAAGAAGAGGAAGGAAACATCGCGGGCGGTCCGAGGAGAATTCTAGCAGCCGGCTGCTCCGATCGGTAGTTTTCCGTGTTTTCTCCGATCAACACCAGGCGAATGGCGGGGCAGTACCCTAACATGTGGGCCACGGACCGCGCACGATGTTTACTTCCTCTATCTTGTAGTATCCTACCCCTCCCTTACACACGCTTACTATACATACGTGCACTACATTACCAAACATGCCAAGCGACCGCTCGGGAGCTGAGAGCCTGTCCCGGCTGGGGCGCGGCCCAACTGACGGGAGATACGTGGTTGAGGGAAACCCCGTTAGCGAACGATAGGTTGGAACCGAATCTTACCATCCCTGGGCGAAGATCACCGCCATCCCTAGAGGATAACGCATAAACTACACTTATGGGATTAATGACTTTAGCCGTTGTCCCACCCAGATTCACTTATAAGCAATCAATCATCAATAGGAACCTACTCCAGCCTCTGACTGGTCTCTCGATATGTGTAATAGTGTAGTGCATGAAATAATGTATATTTAAGGCGAAATGATGAAAAATAAAAGATAATACGCGATCAATTGCCCGTTTGTTTAAGTACTACTCCGCCATTCGCCTGGTACTGATCGGCCAACGACAGAACTCGACCTTGCTAGAATATGGCTAGTGCCGAAAATACGCCACCGTCAAAACTCGAACCGTAGAATCTCCCGGTCTTCTGGCCGGCAGTGTCCGTACTTGTTCCTCTGAGCCATCTGAGCGGTAAAAATCCCAATGATTTCCCCCAAAATATCTGTATACTTGTACTGAAATTTTCTCATAAAAATTCCGGTATATTACTTTTAAATATAGATATTTTACTGGTATAGAATTCCGGTATTTGACGTCTTATACTGATGAGACGGCAAAATAGCTTGTTTTTGGGAGAACAACAGACGATGATTTGCGTTGGCAACAAGATTCCTGCCGTTTTGCCTTTGCCATAAGGGACAATTCTGCAAGACAATTATTTAAGAAATATTAGTTGACCTCGGCGTAAGAATTATTTAGTTTTGAAGAAGTTGTCAGTGTTACCTCGTCTGGGCAAAAAGAGGATTGTTTTCTATCGTAATTCGGGTATAATACAAGGCTCCGCGCCAAAATCGCTATAAGGTTAGCCCGTTCAGTGTCTGCACAGCTGTAAGGTTATGTCACTTCCAACATGACATTCTAGCTTTCATTTCCTTCGCTCTTACTTGAGTGCGGCGTGCAAACCACATAGACACAGCCGACATATATCGGTATTTTAAAGGAATTTTGAATAAAGTTATAATAGAAGTAAAAGTATTTCTATACCGGTATAAATATCTTTACCACTATTATTTCGGTATTCGGTGTCCGTATACTAAGTGGTCGAGTGTTTGACTAGCGAAGTGTACGAAGTACCACCTTGAGTGGAAAAGCGTAATTTGTAAAAAAAATCCACCATTTGATGACAGATTATTTTCAGGATACCGAAACATTATACAGCTCTATGAAACTTCACCTTCAGAGCATCAGTGATTAGCTCGAATATTGATGTACCAAAAGTAGTAATCATCATCGGCAGACATTATGTTGCTGTTGCTTTCTTTATAATTATAAAAATCACTGCCAGTTAGATGCCTAATCAATACATATTTTCAATCCATCAATATTAGGAAAATTCTATCATGTGTTGAATCCCGTTCAATTATACATGTCAACAGTGAAAAATCATCAGAAATAAAACTATGTGTGATTTACTATGTATCGCGACATGATACCAAATATGTACTCGAGCACGAATCATTTTTGTGAATAGATGGTTTTAATATTGTGCATGTGCGAATTATCCCCCAAAATAAGCACTTACTTCGTCAACAATGAGATCTGTCACGTCCTGATTCCAAGTATGTACTTAGATGTTTTCTAACACTAATAGTCTCAGAGATGGGACGGTTTTCATGTGGTGACTGTGCGAATTTCCAACGGCAAAGCCGTTCCTTCAGATATTGCTATTGGGGATGAAATGTGCTCTTGTTTTGACTAGCGTACCTCAAAACAGATAAAGAAGAGACAGAAACAAAAGAGTTACTTAAGGTGCCCCAGAATTAAAATCCAAGGGGACGCCAAATCTGCCAGATCGATTGGAGCATATCAATTTTGGAGAAAATCGGCTGAACGGTTTAGCCGCTAGGGTTGTGGACAGACAGATAGATGGAGAGACTTTGCCGTCATTCGATTCTTCAATATCAAGGATCCACAAAACATGGATTCTGGCTACACAGCGTGTCAGGGGATTTTTTCTCCTAAATTTAGCAACTGGATTTATCCACTTTTTCGTTAACAGGGCCATGTATTAAGAGTTTTTCTGCCGAAAATGCACCTTTTTTTTCGCTTAGCGTCACGTAATATTCTCTCTATTGCGTAATTGGTAGCGACAAAGTAAAGCTGGGTTGTACATAGAATGTCACTTTATTTGCACTTTCTTCTCACACATTTAGATTTCTTTTCTGATCACCTCGGTGATGTGATTGACAAACAAGGTGAACGTTTCGTCCAAGACATCAGAACATGCTACTAAGGTTTTTCGAATGACGCCATGATGGCAGATTGTGTAACATCCGGTAGAAGATCCTGAAGTAGTTCAATAGATACGCTGGAGTTCATCACATTTCTGAGTAAGCTTTGCTAACACCGTTTGTAAGGAAATGGAGTATGGCAGCTTTTTGTGTAATAAATGGATTTGCTATTGTAGGGAAGATGTGAATAATGGCTTAAATCTGAATGCAAAACCGTAATCTGTGTTAGAAATTGGTTTAGAAATGTATGCTCATATATTATGTTGATAACAATTTTCATTTTGTAGGCCTGTGTTATCTTCCACTGTAGCAGGAACCTGATTTTTCTGCTGTTTCAGGTTAATTCTTCTACCAGTGAACCAGAAACGAAGAAATGGGAAATTCATGCGGCACCTCAGAAGAGACAGTAAGTAGTATTGGCGAAGAAGGGCAAGCTTCACCCAGTCATTTACGACCTGCAGGTCGCGCAGAAACACTTTTAAATAGCTTGGCTAAGTAGTCCGCGGCTTGCTAGATCGAACAGAGGATTTTTTTTAGCTATATTAGAGAGTTGAAAAGATTTTAAGAAGGCATAAATATATATTTAACCAATCCGCAAGGAGACAACTAAGACATTTTTGGGAAGAATGTTGCGTCCCAATTGAGAGATCTCTCCTTCGAAAATCCTCCTCTGATGATAGTACAAGCGACAATACGAAATATTCTTTTTGAAATGACGATCGACAATTTTAGGAATAGTGGTTAAGCAATTTATGTTGCAATTAATCGTTGATAGCAACTAAAACGACAACGATGCGTTTAGAAATAGCTTATTTTGAATATACTTATATTTATAAAACTGTTTAGGTGCTATAGCGCAGGGCCTATTTTTTTAGGTGCTATAACGCAGGTGCTATATTTTTGGGCCTCTGGTCAAAGCAAGAAAGTATGTCTTTCCATCAATACTACCTTTCGGTGGCGCTCCAATTAAATCGCTAACACTCCGATACTCACGGGATCAATAGGGTCGTATTCGCTCGCGCGACTTATCTGTAATTCCAAACCATAGGTGATCAAAACAAGAGGGATATGAAATTGTTAATTATGGGAAATTATTACGACAGCACGTTTTGTACAATACAATATATTCATCAATAATTTATATCATAGATATGTTTTGTCAATATGTGCCAATTTATAAATAAAAGTAAGAATAACACTAAAGAAGAAATTTTAGATATTAAACAAAAATATTGAACGAGAATATCTTATAGATGTTTGGAAATACAGACACTCAGGTTAAAAAAGAAATAGAGCATCAGTATAGAATAAAACGATGATAAGGAATCAGCGGACAACACCAATTATATACAATTGCCGATTCATGGTCTGTTTTTTAATGCGATTTTTGTTTTCTCAATTATGAATATTAGTTATCTCATTATTAGCCAGTCGCTGACGTGGAAACAAGATTCCTATGCCAGTGATTATATAATTGTCTCTGGCGAAAACAATGTTACATTGTATTCTTTTAAAACCCTTATCACTGAGTGTGAAGAAATGGGCTACATGGATCGTAGAGTCTGGCTCTACCAGATGTAACGTTCCAATGGGTGAGACACCTGATACGAGCGAGAATGATATTTACCGAGATGTGTGAGATATTTGAATATTCACGTTGCGGTTGCAAATGACGAACAGTGGATTATTGCTTTCGGAGAGGGAACAAAGGACGCGTTGTTTCCATCGGCTGTGGCGGGCCGATTCGCGATTGCTAGCGGAGCCCTGGCGGGACGTCGGGGCGGCGAGGTGTCTGGCAGCGCGCGTGGGAACCAGCATTGAGCGAGGAGCGAGGGTTGGTTGGCGAGAAAGGGGCGGCCGGATTGAGGGGGGAGGTGGCCGCAGTTACAGAGCACGGAGTGCGTCGATGGAGTTCGACAGGAGAATCGGTCGGACACGGTCGGCTTGCGTGCCATGTGAGTTTTGTGTATTAGTACTTGAGTGAGAGCAAGGTGATACGGAAGCAGCTGTGGGCGCTGAACGGCGCTTCCCCTTTCTCCTCCAAGGGATGTGACTGGGACGGATGCTGTGGTGGAGCCGTACAGAGAAGGTGGATGGCAGCCCCAAGTAAAAAGATAAGTTGAATCGGGAAAGTTTTGAAAGGAAGGCCTTGATAAACAAATATTGAAGTCCAGACTTCAGGGTGGGCGAATGCTTAAAAATGTCAATGACAGTTATGTGAATTAATCTCGACAAACATTCTTTTTTATCTTTTTTTAAATTTCACTAAAAGATTTAATGTAAACTTTGTAGTGTTTTTCATGCCACGGACAGACATACGGACGGACGGACGGATGGACGGACAGACGGAAGGACAGACGGACTGACGGAGAGACGGACAGACGGACAGACGGAAAAGGACAGACGGACAGCCGACGGAGGACGACGGACGGACAGACAGACAGACAGACAGAGAGACGTTTTGCTGTTATTCGATTTGTCGATATCAAGGACCCACAAAACATGAATTCTCTTTACACCATGTGTTAGAGGATATTTTTTCTAAATAATTTCTAAATAAAACTCTGTTTTATCGCGCAGCATTACGTAAATTCCTCGCTATTCCGCAGCGGGAAAGTAAAAGTACGAACCTGTAATATTTGCAGTTTTATTGCGTGTGCATAATGCCTCGCAGGGCGTGGGCTATTTGTGATATAACGTTGGAAGATGGAACGCAGACAACTTTTGTGAAACAATGAGGGTTGCAATATTTCGTTGAGCAGGATGGTACTTTTATTTAAATGTTACTCGCAATTTTATGTCCACGGTAAATATAGGAGGCAACATGTAAATTAAAAAGTGATTTCTACTTACGTGAAGAGAACTCAAGAAGAGGCTGAATCACCTGAACTACGTTCACCCAGACCTGACTTTGTCGTAAAAACTCTTTGTTATATTTGTGAAGAGGAAGTACCAAGGGACATTGCCAAGAAATGTATCAAAATCTTCCTGCAAAGCGAAATATAATATACCCTGTGAGGAAACTTGCTGTTGGAGAAACTGTTTTATGACGCGAAAAATCGAAATTATGATTTTGGATATCCTAGTACATTGCGTAGTCAGTAAATGACTTGTTAGCTGCTGATGCACATGCTTATTTGATGTCCTTGAAAGCACTGCACCTACTCCCAACAAATAATACCAAAGGAACACAAATAATACCAAGCTCTGCATAGATGATGTAGAATCATCAATGCAAACTATTTTAATTTCTTTGCAAAAAGTGTCGTGGAATACCAATTTGCCATTGAAGAATAGACAAAAGTGATAGAAGATGATTTTCTTTCACATCCAAAAATAGTTAAAGCACATACAACGTATGTTGTATATTTCAAGGATTTACAGATACTCCCTATGAGCAATACATCCTTATTAATTCTATGAATATCAGTGTTAATCATTTAACAATACCGATTATTTGTTAAGAATAGTTGTTTTCAAGCATGATAAAGTGAAAGTAGTTCATCGCCCCGAGATAGAGTGGGTGGAAAGATGGCTTAAAAGCTCTCGCTTTGGTCAGTGGCCCATGAAATAACGGTTTTTCAACTCTCTCAAGCACTTAAAATCTTTCTTCAAAAAACTCAAGTTAATGTATGTATTTTGTAAAAAATTGTATCTACTTTAATTTTGTAAAATCCATAAAACACATGGTTTTTAATATATAAGCAAAAAACTAAAAATACCAATTCTTATTTTATTCGTATTTGGCCATTTTAAACGGGTAATTTTGTACAACAGACTTTGTGTGAGGCAAAAAACTCAATCAAATTTTGTAGTTTTGAAATTTTTTTTGCAATTTTCGAGAAACCTACCAATACGAGAAAATGGTACTAGAGTCATATTCTTACCGGCCCTTATTACATAAATGGAGAACATTTAAAGAAAAAAATGAGCGATTTTGAGAAACCATATTTTCGAAAATTTCAAGCCAAAATTACGCAAAAACTACTAGTTTAAAAAATTGAATATATCCTTATTTACAGTGCTGATTTTCTACAACCACCTTTGGGGCAAATACTCTATCTTCAATTTTGTGTTTTTGAATTTTTTTTTCCAATATTCGAAAAAATTGGGGATATCAACGAAAATGGAACCTGCATCATTCTCTTAAACGTCCTTCATACTATTCAACAACGAAATTTAATAAAAAAATTTGAGCCTTCTTTTCAAAATTTTGAAAATATCCGAGGGGCTTCATCTAAAGTACCACCCAAATTATATGGGGTTTCCAATCCAGGAGCCGCGACATCATCCAGAACAATTGGGGAATATCAATTTTGAAGAAAATCGCTGAACTGTTTAGGCATTAGCGTTGACCAGAGATGGACACACAGACGGACGTTTTGCCGTTAATAGATTTTCCTTATCAAAAAGCAACAAAACATCGGTTTTGGCTCCACCACGAGTTAGAGGATTCCCCCCTTTAAAGTTAGCAACAGGAGTTATCCACTTTTTCGTTACCAGAGCCCAGCTATAAGAATTGTATGAGGAAAATTCTTCGTTTTCCCCCGTACGATTACTGAACTTTTTCTTCTTAGGAAGAATTTGAAAGGCAAGTATGTAAAAACACGTTTCTAGTATCAGGGCACCCCAAAACGTACATTTCCTTTGAAATCTATCATATCATCAATTTTCCACAGCATTATATTACTTTCTTTATGCGGGTAAGTAATAATAGAAGAGAGAATGATTTGTAATCGTTCAGTGTCAAAAAATTGGGAACTGCACACCTTGATTCTCTTGGTTCTGGGTTGTAGAATACATAAATGTTTTTTTTTTTTAAACAGGCTCAAGTCACTGGGTTACCCCATTTCAAAAAATCTCAAATTTGGTACACAGAATATTTGCTGATACAAAGCCAAAATAAACCTTTATTCAAGTCCTATGAAAGGGTAAATCTCTGTATTTACCTGCCAAAATTAGAAGAAAGAATAAAGGCAAAACTATGAGTTACGCCATTAATAAAAATGATTTAAAAACTCCTCTCATAAATGGTTAGAACCTGTATGAAAACTGTTAACATTGACTTCTGTTTCTTCTATAAAAGTCATGATAATTGTAATTAAATATCAATTATAATTAATTAATAAATATAATTCCTATAAAAATATTCTCTGCCTCACTATCACAAGAAAAAAATAAATGTGTAAGCATGGTATGTAATCATGGTTGGTAAACATAAGTACCACAATTATTCATAAACATGTGTGAATTGGAAAACATTTGAGGAAAATGCTTTGTTTGTGTTATGAAAAATAATCAATAAAGTAATGATAACATTGATCTTGGCATTAAAAATACTTACAACTAAGTTATTTCAGTGAAAAGAGATTTAGTTCATGATATGTGAGTAATTGAGTTTATATAGAGTACATTAGTTAATTTCAGTTCTTTTGAAGATGTGAACGTAAAGACCTATGCCTTATAAATATTAATTTACAAGTTGGGGTTGTGAAAAGTCTCTACTTGAGCTAGACAAAAGAGAAGTTCACTTGTGTTGTATTGATGTATAGATTTGAGTTGTATTGACATTAACATATTAATGTTTTTTTCATATGGAAAGTAATTAAATATTAAATTTTTAAAAAAAAAAAAAAAAAAAAAAAAAAAAAAAAAAAATCTTGATATCTTCAATCCTAACTTTTTGTGTTTTTGAGTTTATTTCTTACCATTTAAAATTAATAAACAAACCTGAAATATTTTTACAAAATTCTGCAAAATAAACAACATTATCATGAATTGAAATTCATGTAATTTAATTCATTCCTTAGAAATGAAGCATGTTAAGTTTTAATTAAGAACCTGAATGACCGTAGGATGTCAGACCTTATTTTTTGCTCAAAAAATACCTAGAGGTCAGTCTTAAAAGATATTAAAAAAGTCAGGATGAATAAGATCAGTTTCACCAGTGACATGTAGGGAAAAAATTACAGAAATTGTCATGCAGTACATGTATTTAGGCATTCAATTTACGACATCATGGTATTTTATCATAGAGCTGACCAAAGGAAACATGTGACCTTATGTTCAGGTTTGAAAATTTTGATATTGGATAAAAAACGATAGTTATGAGGCTGATAGGAAACTTTTTGATTAACATCTGATTTGTTATATACTGGAGGTATCTTTGGTCTGAGATTCACTAATTACCTGCACAATTTCCAAACAAATATCCACAAATATCTTTTGGGGCTACCTAGAACAATTTGTGTGTAAGCTATACGATAAGAAACGAAATGGACACGAGTAAAATAGAATCAGAAATAGTTAAAATAGTACTGGTTTGCATGTTAAAATTCTATCAATGGAGCATAGCCATTACCCCTGACTAACTTTTAATAAATTATTAGAATCAAGAAGTTAGTTTACAATATCAAGTAAGCATTTTATTAGAATTAGAAATGCATATCAACTTTGTGTCCATCCTGAATGGAGTAATGAATGGTTTGGACATCAGTATCTTAATTAAGCATCAAAATCTAAATATCAATAGAAAAAATATTTCTCAATTGTTGCATTTTTTAAAAGTAAACTATCTACAAATGACAAACGTAGATTTGTGAAGTCATTAAACAGCACAATGTATTCAGAAATTAGGGATTTGCAGTCTGCTGAAGCAGAGCAATACCTAATATCTCTGGCTCTCCCCACTTGTATTATTGGGAGTAGTTACTCAAATCATATTGTTCAGTTAAAAAGAAATTAATATTAACTATAGAAAATTTGGCACAAAAGTCTCTCAAATTCAATATGTTTGCTATATAAAATATATACTAATGATAACGTTCAAAACATTCTATTTGACTGTTCAAATTAAATTAGGCTCAACAATTACATAGTTTTTATATTGTTTGATAATAAATTCAGGATTAAAAATTTTTTTTAACCCCTTTAAAAATTGGTGCAACTGTATTGCATCAATTCTTAAATAGTTCATTTATTACAACTATTTTGTGTCAACTCCAACTATAAATAAGGTAACATTTTGAATAATTAATTTGTATAATTAAGGAAACGTCAATGTTAAAGAATATTATCTTATTATACAAATCTAATGTAATTGAACTTGTTTGTAATCACAAGCTCAATCGAGCTGTGTGCTATGCACAGTAATTTGTACAAGATCAAATAAGAAACAAAATATCAATAAAATAAAATAAAAATCTATGTAGATCAGAAATGTGATAATGTACAACTGCAACCCAAAATAGAATATATTATCGTAGTAAATAAGAGTTAAGATAAATATTTCAGTGATTCCATAATTATGTGAAACAATCTTCAAAATGCTAAAGCATTGTAGGCCATTATTAATATTCATCATTTACAGAATGTTACTAGTTCCCTGTTTCTGTTTCTTCAGTAGACTTGGTATTATAATACATCTTGCCAGCGATCTTGTTATATCTATTTTGCCTTTGGTCTCCCTATATATTTTTTTGATTTATTGATTTATATTTGAGTATTTCTTTTGGAAGCATTCCTTACTTCATCTTCTCTGACTCTTTTATTTCATTTGGTATATTCTTTGTTTTGGTTCCTTAATATTATTATAAAAGGAATATTTATAATATTACCTTTTACCCTTTAATTTATTATTTATTAAAAAATTAAATAAAAATATATTATTATAATTATTAAAAATTTTTAAAACACAGTAATAAAAGGCACTGTAAGAAAACTTCAGAAAAGGGCACTGTAAAAAAATTCAAGTAAATTTTTAAAAAATTGAATTTATTTTTGTTAATGGTGGTAAATGTATGCCTTCCCATCAATGTGACTTTTTATCTATAAAATATTAAGAAAAAACTTAAACAGTTATTTTTAAATAGATATACTTATACTTTACTATACTTATACTTATAGATATTATACTTTACTTATATTATACTTATATGCTACATATACTTTTCCACTAGAAATAGTTTAAACTACCTATGCTATAGTTTTATGCATGGAAACTCAACCTCCCTTTTATTTCATTTGATTTAATTCAATTAGCCAAAGATCAGTAAAAACTGTATTTGATGTATCGAGGGAGAAGTACCATCTGCGCACATTTTCTTGAGCTCCAGAATCTCTCCCCATCATTTTAACTATAAATAGTTGAATTACGAATATGTTGAAAACAAGACATTTGAAATCTCTTTACTACCACAAACGTATGGAGAAAAAAATGTGTTAACTAAATGTGTTTTAGTAGAATTCGAGATATTTCACGACCCACCCTTATCACATTTTGGCAGTACCCAGAACATATAATAGAGGATGTTAATTAATTAAATTAATTAATTAATTAAAAGGAATAGGTAAAAAATAACATCTCTTCGATTAGGCTGTTGGGAAGTTTATTGCAGGCATCCGGCCTCGAAGCCAACTTTTGAGCCCCAGTTCACGTGGTTTTCGCGTTGTGAACAATCAATGTCAAGAATCACGCTGTCATGCAGACCTTGTGTTGCGAGGTTGCATTCGCGCCTGCCTAGTTGAGATTTTATTACCGTATTAATCCCCAACATAATTTTGGGCGCCTAGTGCTCGTCCATTGTCGTCGCGACCGCGCGCGCAGTCATTGTTGGGGTTTCCTGGTTGCATGTTTTTGCATCTTTTAGTGCTAAGGAATTATGTTGTTAAATTATACTATTAAAGTGTACGAAAGCGCCAACCGCTGGTTATATGAGCTTTTTTAAAATATTTTTTCCCTAGCAGAATCTCCCTCCGACCACAGGCATGTAGCGATCAACTACGCACGGTTTTAGAAGATTCGATCCAGCCCTTGTCATGAATTCACCCTGGCCAGGTGATACTGCCATGTGCTACGTTAAAGCACCACTGTTTTCAAATGTGTGTAACATATTTGAAATTCTAAGATTTTCTATGAAAACAGTATGATATGATAGTGACACAGAAAATTTCTGCACGAAATAAATACTTCATGTGTTGTGTGTATGGATATCTGAATTGAACACACACGCGCGTCCTATATTAAGAATCTGTTAATAAAAATGACAGATTCGTAATTTTTATATCAAAGTGTGTAGAATGAGAATGTTGTTACAAAACTACATTGCACATTTTCTCATTGACGCTAGAAAGAATCCAAAATCCTTATGATGCGGTGCGGTGTTGCGTCGAAATTTGAAACAAGGGTAGGGGAAATGATTAATTATACTGCAAATGCAACATGAAAACAGTTATAGTTATTGAGAAGTATCAAAAAGCAAAAGTTAACTTATTCGCGAAACATTATATCCGAAACGCTGACAAAGGATCCCATGAATCATTTTCGTAGAGTATCACTTCTTGCCAAAATTATAAGTCAGTTGTTTGCTAGTGTCATTATGTAGGTACGTAATCTAAAAAAAAAGGCAATAAATTAGTTAGTAAAAAATGAATATTATTATTAATAAATATAATAACGGCAACATTTATTTCTTACTATTTTATTTAATATTCGTTTTAATAATAATAATAAGAAGAAGAAGAACAACAACAACAACAACAACAACAACAATAATTTCTCAACGATAATTTCAATAATAAATGCTTAATTAAATATTCTGTGGAAAGGTTTTTGTTGTAACAAGACAACTCCGAAAGTCACCGACGAACTCGCAACAGCTTTCGGCTCCCTTCGGCAAATTCCGTCATGCCCCAGAGTTCCAGTGTCACCACCAGTGGCGGCGTCCTATCGTAGAGCAGCTACCGCATTCAACTCGACGCGGGGCTGGCGTTCGGTGTATCTTCACTTCCCTCTCCGTAAATTGAATTATTTTGTGAAGTTCAGTGTGGCAATCGCCGGGTCACCCGAGAAAGCAGTGTCAAAGCGTTCTTACGAACAGGTACGTACGAACTATATGATTTGCGTATGTACTACAATAATGTATACTATCTCTCCTGTGTATAGCTTTAACAGTTGAACAGGTTTCAGATATATGTCGGATACTCTTCATTGAACAAAATCTATATATCTTTACCAAAACTGTTGTTGAACAGACATGATCAAATAGTCACAATTTGTTGTATGCGTAGGGGTTTAAGTATTGTATAATATACGTTTTTCGTTCAATAATCCAATTAAGATACTTCGTGAACTGTTCCGTCGAACACGAGACGTAGTAGTTTTATTAGAGCCTTTCAGTTGACTTTAGTATGTATTCGCAAGGAAAGACACCAAATATCACATGAGCACGTGACCCTTCAAACTAATAATAATAATAATAATAATAATAATAATAATAATAATAATAATAATAATAAATTTGTGCGTTGTAAACGTATCAATAATTTCAGAACTTATGGCTATTCCAGAAATTAATGCATTAGTAAAATCGAATGGAGAACAACGCAAATAGAAATGTATTATATTAGATAAGCGGAAATATTTTGCGTTTGAATTAACATCACTGGTTTGGGTAAGGTTAGGCTACTTTAGGAAGTAGGCGTATTTAAAACAAATAGCAATAAAATAATGAAAGGCCGATAAAGGTCTGAGTTTTTGTTGAATAAATATTTACTCTTCCGAAAGTCAGAGTTTACCTTTCTCCGCTGTTACGCCCTCTCCGATTAATTCCTTAATACTTGTTCCTCCTATCCTCGTTTTTTCATCATCAAGCAAGGGTCCTACGGCTTCTGCCGCACCCCGCATCACAGCCTCCACATCGTGCTATCCTGTCTATCTTTCCGATTCAGTTTCCTCTCCGCAATTGCTCTTTCAGTTCCATGGTTCCAAGTAGCCCCAGGTCTTCCCATCTTTTTCAATCTAAGTGGCTAATAGCGAAATTCAATCTTCTCCGTTTTTTCTCCGTGTAGTCCACATTCCGCTCCATATGTTGTAATAGGTTCAACGATGGCATTGTCCGTGTTTGTTTTTGTTTTCCATACGAATCAACCATCCAACCCAAGCAATGAACTTGTGTAGTGACTGTACCCTGATTTATGAGGTGCCGTATGTCATCTTCACATGACCTTTTCTGATTGATGTGCAGTGTATATGTAAATTTTGTAATTTTGTATTACAACGCTACGTTATATCTAAGAATCTAACCTATTGAAATATTTTGCATTCCTCATATTGATGTACTTTTATACTTTCCAAGCCTATATTATCTACTAAGTCACTAACTTCTGTTCTTTCCCCCAATACCTGGAACTCATTTCATCATATATCCGTCTCTTCCCAACTATCACTGGCTCCATTCCCATTCTTCTACACCACTTTCTTCCCATTGTTTCATTCTTTTTCATTTACAAATAGTCTCATCTGCTTTTCCAATTTGCATCTTTCGTATATTTTTATTCTTTCATAATCCCGTATATTCCTAATATTCCCAATTCATTCTTCTTTTCAGTCTCCCGGCTTTATATATCGATCATCTATCCAACTTTCACTTATTCTTTTTCTCTTCTTCATTTTTCCTTTCCTCGTTTCTCCAGTTTTATACTTACTAACCCGATCATCTCCTTTGTCCCTTCCTCATTCTGCTCTTCTTCCTCCTCATATATTTTTCTCTCTCAGTTAACGTACTCTTCCTTTTCTTTATAATTTCCATATTCTGACCCTTTACTTGACCTCGTACTCTCCATCACCGCACATCTCGACTTGTTGAACCATCCGCTTTCTTCTACCCATCTTATACTCATCCACTTTCTTTGCAAAAATCTTGCCACTCCTCGTTCTTCACACGCCAGTCCTCTCCGTCCTAACTCCCCCACACAACTGTCCCCTCCCTCCTCCCCCGGCCAGCCTCCCACAGTCCTCCCCTCAATCTCCCCGCCCAACTCCCCAACCATCTCCCCCCCCAAACCCCGTAAGTCTTCCCTACACAACCCACATTCATACCATCTTCCTCTCCCAAACATTGCGACGAACCTGCCCCGCACAACTTCCCCCACAAACACCCCACCCAGCTTCCCAACCTCCCTGCTGAGTCGTCCCATCCAACTCACCCGCCCAACGTCCCCGACCCAGTCACTCACCCAAACTCCCCCCCTCCGCGCAGAACCGACCCCACTCAACCTCTCTCGGCCAGTCTCTCTCACACAACAGTCCCCCACAAACTCCTCGTCCTAAACAACCCCCGGAAACGGAAACGACAACATCTTAAACATCCTAAACCTCGAATTAGTGAATATTATCACGGATTTGCTTTCACGCATGTTACTTACGAAGTAAGGAGAAAGTATCGTCATTTTGCAAAATGGACGATTTTTGACATAAAAGCTTGTGTTGTGGGTACATATCGAAAAAGTTGATAATTCCTACTCCTATAAATAGTGCAGTCAAAATTACGTCCTCTAATATTTTTCCAGGCAGAACCCATGTTTTGTGGGTCCTTGATACCGAAAACTTGGTTGACGGCAAAACGTCTGTGAACAACGCTGGTCGGTATACCGTAAGCAGGACTATCACCAACATTCATATTCCCTGAGTGATCTGGGTGATGTTCGGGCTCCTTGAATTGCAACTTTTTCAATTTTCGGGGGTCATTACAAGAAGCCTCAATGATATTTTCAATTTTTTCTCAAGTATGGCAACAGGCTTAGAAGGGTCAGTGCTTCAACTGATGTGAGTAAAGTGCCTTTCGTGTTAGTCCCAACGGTGGCAGAATCTCTTACATTAGCTTGATACCATAGCCATTATTATAACCATAATTTGTCCCAGTTTAGAAAAAAATAGAGAAACAAATTAAATCCATATTTTATTTACTTTCTCCTGTTTCCGGGCGCATAAACGGGTATGGTCAGTGGTCCCGTTGCGTAGTACATGTTTTTATCACATTTATGTTATCACATTTTATCAGGTCATGTTTATATAACATTTTATCACAAGAGATTGTGATAAAATGTTCTCCTGCTGGATGTTAAGATCCGGTCTCAACCTACACAACGACTTCAGTGTTTTTTCGCTCCAGGTATCTCCCACCAGCGGGGCTCCGTCCAAGTCGGAATAAACTAGCTCCCAGCTGGTCACCCGACATGTGTGGACACTGAGGTGGAGTGTAGGGATGAGGATAGGACAAGGAAGACGAAAGGAATGATCGAGCGCTGTCTATGGCCCATTTGTTCGGGGGTTCTGCTCCGGTATTTGCCTGATATTGATAGAAGACCACTACCGATCAGAGAAGCCGGCCGCTAGAATTCTCTTCCAGATAGCAGCAGAATTCGACCTAGCAAGTGTAGAAAATCCTGCTATCGTTGGGACTCTAACCCTTGAACCTCCCGGGCAGAGGTACTGAAGTGACAGTTGCTGGAATTACGTGTGGTATAAGCGAATGAACAGACTAATTCGAAAATTAACCATATTTCGGGCATTTGTAACACATACATCAAAATGGGCGCTGGGCCAGTAGAGAAGTCAGTGGCGAAGTATCAGTTCCGACTTCCTATATTTTTAATTTTGAATGCGAGCAGAAATCAAAAAAGAAAACAGACAAAAAACTCTGCTGCCTCCGGCAACGTGAGTGGTGACTATAGTTTTATTAGATATCCAGAAACCCAGAAAAAAGGCAGAAACGACGAATTTTTTTTATTAAAATAAAGCAATTTTAAATTCTGTTATTTAGCCTATTCTCAAGTTGCACGGAACAACAAAGTTTTCAAATTTAGTGCCTCACTACATTCGACAGAGCTGACGTTATCCAACATCTAGGCTCTAAGGAAGATCCCGCTCCCATTCAAGATTTGTTATTGCGTATTGGACGAGCAACTTTTTTGAATTCGTGATATGTAAAAAACTGATGAATTGTATATATACTATATTGTATTGCAGTAATTGTGATGACCATTTTTGATAAAATTCTTAATTTATTGTAGTGGCATACGAGAGTATTTTATATGTAGTTCTTTGGCAGTGGGCTTTCTAAATTCTGGAAAATCATTTTGTCAGGCATGCTACTAGTAATAATAATTCGATCACCAGGAAATGACAATTTGAATTATGTTTTTCCTAGTTTGAGTGTAGAAACGGAGAAAAGAGACAAGTCATAAACTTTAGCTTTACATTACAACCTACATTATCAATCCCCAATACCCGTGACCGGAAGAGGTGGCTCAGGGCACCAACTGATGTCATTGTAGTGCCTCTGACCGGGAGGTCCTGGGTCGATGCCCTGCAGGCGGGAGATACCTGGTTGGGGAAATCCTCGCTAGCGGACGGTAGGTCGGCGCTGGATCTCACCATCCAAAGGGGCAAGATTACCTCCCGAGCAAGAAACATTCGCTACATTTGTGACTGAAGACCTTAGCAGTTGATGCGAATTAATTACCTTAGCAATTATCAGAATAACTAGTAATCAGTCAATCAATCCAATCTTCGGAGAAATTGAAAGAAAACTAAGCGATCTGCCGCCATGTGAGAGGTGTTTGTTTTCATTACACACTCAGAATCTCAAGAAAATGCCAAATAAATAAAAATTCGATTTTCACTGAAAAATTCAAATGTTGGTGTTCTTCCGTTCATTCTCATACTGCCTGTGACGAATGAATTTTCACACTTAGTCGGCCACTGTTGACATTGTTGCACACAAAAATGCAAAAGTGATACATCTGACGTCATGCAATATCAAGACACCAAGGAAGATGTCGTTCGAGACTCGTTTGTTAGAGTACTGCTCCGGCGTTCTTCTAATGTTGATCGGAGAAGCCTCGGGAAACTACCGATCAGAGCAGCCTGTCGATAAAATTCTTTCAGACAATGCTTGAACTCGACCTAGCTATCTTATCCAGTGTAGCCACTATCTTATACTGCCACTGTCGGTACTCGAACCCTAGGGCTTCCAGGTCCGAAGTGACATCATGGCCTGAGACACTTTTGCCAGTATATTTTTTGGAACGATTAGTGACTTTCGCGTAATAATGTACGCAAAATATAGGTAATTTAAAACTTTTAACCATCTTTTTCTCAGAAAGGCTCCATTTTTTTCTTTAAATGAAGTCCTAGTATTTCTAGTGTACTTTGTATTTTTGAAAATCGCCAAATTTTATCATTTCAACACTACAAAATTGAATATGGCGATTTCTTTCTTAAACAAAAACTTCTTTTCACGTAATGCACTGTTGAAATTAATGCATACTGTAGAAATATTTTTCTCAAAAACTTTTCCATTTTTACTTTCTCGTATATGTATATATATATATATATATATATATATATATATATATATATATATATATATATATATATATACACACACATACGGAGTAATACACGAAGTATAGAGAAAGTTTCGCAATGCTGCGGAAAATCGTTTTCCAGATTTCAAGGGAAATACACGTTTTCGGGTCCCCTGATACCGAAAAAGTATTGTTTCAAAACGTGCGTAAGTCCATTTGTCTGTCTGTCTGTCTGTCTGTCCGTCTGTCTGTACGACTGTCCGTCTGTCTGTACGACTGTCCGTCTGTCTGTCTGTCCGTCTGTCTATTCGTCTGTCTGTCTGTCGTCTGTCTGCCCGTCTGTCTCCCCGTCTGTCTGTCCGTCTGTGAACAGTACTAGCGCCTAAATCATTTGTACGATCTTTTCCAAATTGAAGAATTCCCTGTCGATCTGGCTCTAGTTGATACTTTGAAATTGTGAAAAACGTTCTTTCAAATTTGAGTGTACTTTACATGAAGACATTTTCAAAATTTTCTCCAAAACGGCTCCAAATTTTTTCTTTAAATTTCTTGTAAGAATTGACTTGCAAACATACACTTATAAAATCGGCATTGGTTCGATCTTCAAGTTAAATATTTTTTGCGACGTCTTCCTAAAACTACAAAATTGAAGATAGAGATTTTTCCTTCAAATTGAATTTGTTGTCCATAAATGGTTCTTTCGTAAAGATCATAAATATCTTTTGAAAATTTTAGTAGTTTTCGAGCAATAGTGCGTGCAATATTTGCAGATTTTTTAAAAAATATTTTTTGTAGGGATAGTGCCAAATGTACCCTACAGGATGACATAAAGTCTATGTTGTCGGCCCGGTGGCCGAGATCTCTAAAACAGTAGTGTCGTAGTGATCACGAAGGGTTGCGGGTTCGAATCCCGCCTCGGGCATGGTTGTATTTGTGTTCGTCCCTTCACCCCTTATCATCACCATTTCGTTTCACCCTCATAGTTACCATAACGTTAATGCCAATAGTGGTCGGTAATGACCTAGCTGTTGATGCGACAACAACAAAAAAAGTCTGTATTGTTCCATTCTTTTGTTTTTCCAAAGTTACAAAAGTATAACCTTTTTCGCTTTGTCTCTCAAGGCAATAATATTTACTTTAGAGGCAATTTCTTCACATTATTATATTTATGAGAACATGTGCTCTAAATAATGTCATATAATGTTTCTCGAAAACTCAACAGTTTTCTGTGGAAACGAGCTCAAAATTCCGCATTTTCAGAAATGCCATTTTCTAAGAAAATGCCATTTTCTAAGAAATGGCTCCAAAGGTTTTCTTAAAACTTTTGCAACGGTTACTAGTAATGACACAGTTTAATATGACGTAAAGTTCATCTTGGTGCATTCTTTTCTTTTTTCAAAAATTACACACATGTAATTTTTTAAATGTCTCACGCCCTTAATATGCACATTTCCATCTATATGTAAACATTATTGCCTTTTGTGAGTGGAAGTACAACTACTTGAAATGACTAAAAATGAAGTTTTTTTCTAAAACAATAAATTCCTGTAAGAAAGAGCTTCAAATTTCTCATTTACAGTAATGCTTAATCGCCATTTTCTGAGAAACGACTTCACAGTTTTCAGTGAAAATTTCTATTTAGGACGAGGTTCTACTATTCTTTAACATTCTTAAAGTAATATTTCGGTTCTACTATTAAAAAACCTAAAAGTTTAGAAAATGTTAAAAAATGTATTTTGGGCGACGATAGATGGCAGCTGGCCAGAGAATGGAGAAAGACCTTAAAGCCAGTTCACACCATGGAAACTAGAAAAAATTGCTATTAGAAAGTCTGTGCCATTCTGTAGCACCTCTTGTTTCATATTTTTTCTCTTTATGAATGAAGGGACGCTTGAAATAATGTGGTTTAGGTGCCATTTTCGTTGATCTCTCTGAATTTTCGAATATTGTGTAATGGAAATATTGAGTGAGGCATTTCGATTTTTATGCGGCGAAGTGATTTTGAATGTGAGAGCGGTTTGGATGACGTAGCGGTCAAGTGCGCGGCACGGCTTGTTTACTAGGAACCGAGGACCTGAGTTCCACACTCGATGCGGAGAAAATATTTTGCTGGTTGAAAACACTTTGCAGACTTTATGTATTTGTATAATATTGCGGATCACTTAGAAATAATGCTAGAAAGTATGTGATATTGAAGCTTCACTAGTTTATAATCCTGGTATGTTAAGAACTGTTGTGCCGGATATATACTATACAATGTAATGTATTATTCTCGCATACTGGATTTGTTAAAATATTTAATTATATATGCAGTGTTGTACCAATATTTTTTGTTGTTCTCGAACAGTGTGCGTGACACATTTTGGAAAACCATCGTGTGTGGTTTTGTCCATCAGCATTTTTGATGTTGCATGCATCTGGTTTCAGAATGTGTTGCTTTTCATGACTCTATGTTACTGTGTGTTTGTACTTGGCGCGACAGCCCGCGTGCGGGCCATGCCCTACCAGCAGTGTCTCGGCCTCGCGGCCATGGGCTAAGAGGGTACATGCGGTTAGCACAAAGTATTCGCGCCGTATTCTGATCTTCTCAACCTGAGAAGTGATTTTTCCCATCGTCACGCAGCAACGTAGGCTGAGACATTGCAAGGAAAACGGACATTATAATCTTGCCCGACCGGAAATCGAACCCGGGGTCGCGTCATGGAATGCGAGCGCACTGACTAATGACATAACTGCGGGAGCTGTAGGTTACTAACCGCGATTTTTTTTACATTATTTATTACTCTCTATTTTGATTTTGGGACGAATGATTGAATGAATGATTTGTGATATCTGACGCGTCAACTACTGTAGTCATTAGTTCCTTGAGTGTAATTCATGTTTTATCGCGGAATACAGCGGCGTTCCTTCTCCCGCTGGAACGCAATCGAGCGCTGACTTGTCGGTTACGTCGGTTTGCGGGATTTCCGCCTCCAGGTAATGTGCGGTAATGTAGTGAATAATGTAGTGCGTATATGTTTAAAAAGATGGGATGGGACATATATAAAGGAAAGACCCCCGCGATATTTGGCTTGTTTGTTGAGGTATTTCTAAGTGATCTAAATGAATTCATTATTTCTAATTGATTAGCAATATTATACTAATACATGAACCTGCAGAAGTGTTTTTAACCTACAGAATATTTTTTTCCGCCTCGGGAGTCGAACTCAGGTCCTCCGTTCCTAGTTAACTAGCCGTGCACTTTACTGCTACGCCGTCGAAACCACTCTGACATTCAACATCTCGCCGCCGCATGAAAATCGAATTGTCACACAAAAAATATGTTTTATCAACTGCTTTGAAATGTAACAATATTTTGAAATCAGAAAAACCAAAGCGGCATTCCAAGGAGATATTTTCCTCGTTTTTTTCCAAATGAATTTGACGTTTCACGGGTTTTTGAATTAAACTAGTCAATTCCGGCTCTTTCGTGTAACTTTAATCTCTCGATTGGTCTGTGCTTCGTGATGAGTCGTTATGTGTGCTTATGACCGATTGCAAGCAGGGGCAGTTCCGACTGCTGAACTAGCGAATGCCTGACGATGTGATATGCGATTCCCGCCCATTTCGTCTCACGGTCCGGTTACTTGTGCAGCCACTGTCGAAGAAATTCCTCGTCGTCGGAATACCACGTTTATAGAACAGGATGATAAAAATAATTTGTCTGCAATTGTGCCCACAAATGTGGTTTACTCTTTTTCCTTATCAAAACCATACGTTCCGTATACTGAACATAAAATGGTGAAGTCCCTGATGCACGATTGATTTATTCTTTGATGTTTTCGGGCAGTTCAACTGCAATGATCATTAGGCCTCTTAGTGTAGTGAATATTATTTCGGGAGGCGAGGGTTTCCCCACCCCGCTGGACGGTGATAAACGACGCCGACCAATAGATGGTCTTGTGGCAGACTTCAGCCTCCAAGTAACTCTCTCCAACAGGACACTGCCCTGCCGAGAGAACTCTAAGCTCCCAACGGATCTCCCGACATGTGTAGTATACTTCACGGAAGTATAAGTGTGTGTGAATAACCAATTACAAGAAGAATTGGAAGAAGAAGGAAAGATCGCGCGCGGTCGCTTGCTCGTTTGTTAGAGTTCTGCTCTGGCATTCTCCTGGAAATAGGAGAAACCAAGAAAACTTTCCGATCAGAACAGCCGGCCGCTGGATGTTTCTCCAAACAGCGGCAGAATTCGACCTAGTTATTTAGCTAGAGCCGAAAATCCGTCACCATCGGGACTCGAACCCTAAGACCTTCCGGTCGGCGCCGCTGCACCTGATAAACTAATTATTCTAGTGAGTTATATTTTACAGGTGACCCGTGCGAGAACTCCGAACCTTGAAAATAATTGTTATAACAATGAAAATTACTTCAAAGTAGACACAAACTTTGAAAGGCGAGTCCTTTCCGTATGGCAGTATCCGGTATGGTTACTTTGAAAGGCGAGTCCTTGGTATGTGCGGTACAGCAACATAAGTCTGTACCGTGCGAGAGTAACCATTCTAATATTGCAAAGCTTTGAGATTAAGTTGCACGGAAACTCAAGCAGTCACTTTAATTTTAACATGAAAAATTATTTCTGTATTCTCCTTCTACTTAATTTTACATAGATTTCGGTTTTCTGCCTGTCACTGACCACCCAGGGAATGGAGTAGGCAATGGACCACCCAAACGAACTAAATATTTAATCAAAAGCTCAAAACATATTTTGTTGATTACTGCTTAATAAACCTGGACCTGACTTATCCCCACCTTTCTTTATTTCCTCGCATCTCCTCACCTGTTCCTATCCAGCAGACGCACACTTAAAGCGTAATCCAAAAGATTAAAAGGAAAATATTTGGAGCCGTTTGGAAGAGCCCTTGAGATATCTTGTAGTATTTTTAAAAAAATCCTATTTTATTCAAAATTTCGCGAAAATTACTCCTATTTTCAAACAAATGCACGACAGAATGAACCCATTGTGAAAATCACATTCCATTTTTAAAAACTCTCTCTTGAATTATATTTATTTTTTTTAGTTAATAGGTAATTATTAGACAAATTAGATAACTTGATGGTATGTGGGTAGGCCGAAGGCCTTTAAGCCATTACAATACCTACATTCTACCGCGTTCTAACCTTTCGAATTCTGGTATTCACCCCAAATAGCCTCTCCATCCGCGGAGAAGAGACCGTAAGGTTCGGCTGAGGAAAAAACCCCTGAAGGGGGAAAACCTGCCGTACATGCTACAAGCCGTACAAGCCGAGTACATGCTAATCTATCCGACTTTTTTAAATTTATTTATTTCCTGCCGCAGACGTCACGCATTCTCCTTCCAGTGTTTGGTCTCCGCACCTGAAATCGCACAGCGGCCCAAGATCGTCCGCACCAACGCCTCTGTCATTTTCAATTATATAGTTGTATGAGGCATGCCTCCACGACCCTACCCCATGCCACTCACGTAACCTCCACCTCCCTCGCCTTTGGCTCTTCTCCACTTGGGCGCAGCCTCGCCTCTGCCACAGCACCCTGCGTCCACCCACCGCAGGTATGTTGTCGCCTCCGTCGTCCCCGCTCCCCCTCGCCCGGTGTCGCCGCTTCCTTTCCCTCCTCGCCCGCCCTCCCACGCTGGAATCGCCCTCGACTCGCCCGCCCTCCCGCTGCCTCTGACTCTTTCCGGCTGCCACCGGGAGATGTGGCTCAGGGCATCAATTGATGTCACTGCAGTGCCTTTGATCGGGAAGTCTTGGATACGATTCCCAACGGTGGAGGGTTGATCGACACTAATTTGTCAGCTAGGTCGAATTCATTCACTGTCTGGAGGAGAATTGTAGCGGCCGGCTGCTCTGGTCTGTAGTTTTCTGTGGATTCACCAATCAAGACCACACGAATGCCGGAGTAGTACCCTAACGAACGGGCCAATGACCGCGCGCCTTCTTTTCTTCCTCTTCCTTGTCCTATCCTCGCCCCTTACACACACTTACATGCACTACACTACCACGGATGCTAACACAGACCGGTTGAAAGCTTGTCGCATCAGTCGCGGTTTCCCGCAGGTGGGAGATACCTGGTTGGGTAAAAACTCGCTAGCCGACGTAAGGCGGCACCGGATATCACCATCCAGCGGAGGAAGAAAACCGCCACCCCCCCTTTGCATTACAATTACGGGACTACTGACAGCAGCTAACGCGCCCGGAATCACCAACCAATCAATCCTATCCCTTTTTGCCCTTCATCTACCTCCTCCCCGTCGTTCGTTGCCTTCACTATTCCTCTCTTGCTCGGTCAATGTCTCCAACGCACCAACCTACCAATCCGCTTGCCTGCCCGCCTGCTTCATCGCCGCCGTCATCCTTCCGCTTCCGTGCGCCTTTGTCCTGCCTGCCCGCCCCGCCTCCTCCATCGCTTCTCGCTCCCCTCTTGCCTCCCCACCTCCACCACGGCCAGCCCACCGCCCACCACCCTCTGCATACCGCACCCGCCACAACTACCCCCGCCACTGCCGCCGCCACCGCCGCGGCCAGCACGGCTGCTACCGCCACCGCCACCGCCCCCGCCCCCGCCACCGCCCCGCCACCGCCACCGCCACCGCCACCGCCACCGCCACCGCCACCACCGCCACCGCCACCGCCACCGCCGCCGCCGCCGCCGCCGACCGCCACCGCCACCGCCACCGCCACCGCCACCGCCGCCGCCGCCCCGCCACCGCCACCGCCACCGCTACCGCCGCCGCCACCGCCACCGCCACCGCCGCCGCCACCGCCACCGCCAGCCGCCGCCGCCGCCGCCGCCGCCGCCACCGCCACCGCCGCCGCCACCGCCACCGCCACCGGCACTGGCACCGCCGCCGCCACCCCCGCCACCGCCGCCACCGCCTCCACCACCGCTGCCGCCGCCACAGCCACGGCCGCCACCGCCACCACCACAAAAACAACAATTACGACAACTGCTACAACAGAACATACTCTAATATCTCTACTTCTTGAGATCTCACAATGATCAGACGTCATAAAAATTTAACAATTTATTAATTAACGGAAATGTCAATTACTCGTGTTTCTATAAATAGTAAATTACTGCCTCTAACAAATGGTGTAGTCAGAATCCATGCTTTTGGAGCCTTGATACCGAAAAATTGATTGACGGCCGACAGATTAAAAGTTTGTTTTTCCATCAGTGGTCAACGATAGAGCGTAAACCTTTCAGCCGATTTTCTCCAAAATTGATATTTTCCGATCGATTTAAACTCGAAGCTTTGCGAGTTTCAGAAATATATTTAGATTTTTGACGGTACTTTACATGAAGTCTCAACATTTTCAAAATTTTCTCAAAAATTGATCAACATATTTTAACTACCTTTTGTTCTTTGATGACGTAAATGACGTTTATAGGATTGTTGTTGGTCTAATTTTCGTTGAAGTCCCTTATTATTCGAAAATTGCAAAAGTTCAATTTTTTTGGCGTCTTCCTACAACTACAATATTGAAGTTATAAATTTTTTCTTTTATGAAATCTGTTCTTTAAAGACAGATCTTGCAATAAAGTCACCTGTATGTTTTCGAAATTGTGAGTATATTTCGCATAATTGTGCGGGAAAGATAAGCAATTTCCAATTTCTGAAACGACTATTCATTTCTTCCAAAGTTACAAAAATATAATCTTTTTTATTTGTGTCTCACTCCCGTAATATTTACATTAGAGGCAATTTCTTCGCATTGCTATATTTATGAGTACATGTGCTTTAAATAATGTCACATAAAGTTTCTCGAAAACGCATCAGTTTTCTGTGGAAACGAGCTCAAACTTCCTCATTTTGAAAAACGCTCAATCTTCATTTTCTCAAAAATGGCTCCAAATGTCTGGCCCGATTTGCAGCGTCAGACCGTTTACATGGCGTAGAGGTAAGGCCAAAGGCGAGTTATCTCGGACGACCTGAATCGTACCTGACCTCGCAGGGTCTGTCTACTTTTGGAGGTTCATTTAGTAGTATAGTATTGCGGTGCAGAAACAATGCGAGAATATATGTGCTGTTTAGCACCAGTGCTGTTTAGATTAGTTTCATAATGTACGATGAAGCAGAGAGAGAGAGAGAGAGGCAGTGTGAGAGAGGGAGAGGCAGATTGAGAGAGAGGAAGAGGCAGAGAGAGGGAGAGGGAGAGGCAGAGAGAGAAGCAAGAGAGAGAGAGAGAGAGAGAGGGAGAGAGAGAGAGGGATAGCCAGAGCGAGCTAGTAAGGAAGAGAGCAAGCAAGAGGTTTGACTTCATTTAGTGGAAAGATGGTACAGTGTACTGCGTAAGATATCAATGGAATAGCTTTTTGTGTTGTTTTATACAGCAGTATTTTGCTCCTGACTACTAATTTAATATACTATAAGAATTTAATTTTATTTGCAAAATTTAATAAAATTTCATATCCCAATGCAAGAACCATTTTTTCACACTGTTTTTGTAAATGATATTTTCACTGAACTTGACACAATTTATAGCACAATATTTTTAGAAATTGCTCTTCCTTCAAAATTTTCCAAAATGTTAACGGTAGTTATCGCGTAATCACGGTTATTATCGTAATTAAATTCATTTTTTCAACCTTTATTTTTTTCAAATACCCCCTTAAATATTTTCCGAAGCCGCGCTTTCATTGAGCCAACATCCTCCGCCCGCTCATCACCATTACTCGTCTTCACCAACTCAACCACTCGTCTAGCCAACTCCCCTCTCAGTATGCTTACAGCTTCCACGAGGGGCGTAGCTACGTTATCGAGACCCCGGTGCAAGAAGGTCGTAATGGGGACCCTAACGACCTTCAAAAATAGAGATTTAAATCCAACTGATATCCGAAAATATATATTGTAAAAGTTTTGTGATTATTAGCGCCTGGAAGTTCAGGCATTTATTGTACCTAAATTAGGCAGGCAAAAGTCATTAATTTGTACTAAAATAGACATGTGAAAAGGCATTTATTCTGGCTAAAGAAAGGGGTAAAAGAACTGGAAACAAAAATACATTTATAATAAAGAATGTGAAAATTAATAATAAAAATGGTTAACATATTTATTCTTACTCAAAAATTTACATTAGAAGTCGCGTGGAAGGAAATCTTTTCTTTGTAATCTTGTTCATACATGACCATCCTGCATGACCACTACGAATTTATTTTACTCGTGACGCTGTCTCTAGCAAATGGTATTTCCTTTTTACTCTCTCGCTACTGAGTAGAGAGAGAAAGTTATGTAATGCTGCCTGAAAATACAACGAATAAGTGGGAAAATTACGATGATAACGAAAAAAAATGGAAAAATCCAGTTGCTAAATTTAGAAGAAGAAAATCTTGATACCGCAAAATCGAATGACGACAAAACGTCCGTCCGTCCGTCAGTGAAAAACGCTAGCAGCTAAACTGTTCAGCCGACGTTGATTCATATTCACCAATTGATCTGGCCTCTTGAATTTGTAACCGATATTTTAATTTATGGGGGTACATTACATTACATGATTGTGCTGTATGGATGCTGTGATAGCTGCTCTTTCGTACGTTACTTCTAGTGGACCAATGTAACTCTGTAGTGGACTTGGATTTCTGTCCTGGCTAACAGACTATTCTCAGCAAAGTTTTGTACTAATAGGGATAAGGAAAATTGTAGCAAAGTGTTCAAAAAACGATGGTTACTGTGACATGTGTGTGCATATTATTTAATATATTTCTGTCGCACAACTGGCTGCCGATTACATACACGGGTAACACGACTGACGTGCCCCGAATACCCCCAACCGCTGTCCAGCTAGTATTTTCTTTTTTTTTTAATTTTCCCAGAGGAAAATGCACCAATAGCAAAATAACCGCAATTAAATATGTCGATTGAATGATAATTTGTTACTAAATGGTTGAATGATTGATAGTGATTCCGAGCGCATCAAGTTCTTAGATAATTATTCCCGTAAATGTAGTGCATATTTTTCTCGGTTTATGGCAGTGTTCTTCCTCCGCTGGATGGTGACGTCCGGCGCCACCTACGGTCAGCTAGCGGGGTTTTCCATATACAGGTATCTCCAACCAGCGGGGCACCGCCCCATCCAGGACAAACTTTAAGCTCACGACCGATCTCCCGACATGTGTGGTAGTGTAGTGCATGTTAGTGTGTGTGTGTATGTAGGAAGGGGTAAGGATAGGACAAGGAAGTGGAAGGAAAGATCTCGCACGGTCAGTGGCCCGTTTGTTAGGGTACTGCCCCGGTATTTACCTGGTGTTGAATGGAGAAACCACGGAAAACTACCGATCAGAGCCGCCGCTGGCGAGAATTCTCCAGACTGCGACTGAATCCGACCTAGTTCACAAGCTAGTGTCGAAAATACTGTCACCGTGAGGACTCGAACCCAGGACTTCCCAGTCAGAAGTATTGCAACAAAATGGGTTACCTTCAAATAGTTTTTATTCAGTAACCCCACCTTTTTGAAAGTTGGCGAGAGGTCTTAATCAGACCGGGAGCGGTAGCTCAGTGCATCAACTGATGTCACTGCAGCGCCTCTGACCGGGAGGTCCTAGGTTCCAGTCTTGACGGCAGCAGGATTTTTGCTCTAGCTTTTCAGCTAGGTCGAATTCAGTTGCTGTCTGGAGGAGAATTCTAGTAGCCGGCTGCTCTGATCGGTAGTTTTCCGTGGTTTCTTCGATCAACACCAGGCGAATGCCGGAACAGTACCCTAACAAACGGCCACGGACCGCGCGTGATCTGTCCTTCCTCTTCCTTGTCCTATCCTCTCCCCTTACACACACACACACACACACACACTTACACTAACATGCACTACACTACCACATATTCCGGGAGACCGGTCGGGAGTTTAGAGCTTGTCCCGGCTGGAGCGGTGCCCCGCTAGTGGGAGAGTCCTGGTTAGGGTGAAACCCCACTAGCCGATGGTAGGTCGGCGCCGGATCTCGCCATCCAGCGGGGGAAGATCACCGCCATCTCCCAAGAAAAAACATGCACTACACTAACGGGACTAATGACCTGTTGACGTGCCCGGAAACACGAAAAAATCAATCATTCAATCAATCAAAACCTTAATCAGGGACCCTGCCTTCGGGTGCGGTGGACTAGTCGGCCTAGCTACGTGTTTGGTTTCCTTCTATATCCTATTTTCTTTTCATTTCTTTTAAAAACATCCCGCTTGCACTTTAACGCGAGACGCAATTATGTAGTTCTCTGAATAGTTATTTCAGTGCGATGTATTGTTGAGATACTTTGGAGCAGACGACTTTGTTTTCATAGATGTAAACTACGAATATTACTTTCGTATTCTGTTTAATATAATATACTGTGATTCACATGGACGTGACACTTTTATAACGCATTATTTTAATCAGGCATGTTTTTTACATTTGTTTACAGAATTTTGAACAATAGAAACAGTTCTATTATTGCTATAAGATTTGGTATTCAACATTCATTTCTCTCGTCAATCTAAGTTTCCTTAGTGGGGTGGGAGTGGAGTCTTACATCATTTCTATATGCAGATTAAAATGTTCTAAAATGCGTTATTCCACAGGAAGTACTTAATATGTTGATAATATTATTTTCAATTTTGTTCGTGTCAAAT
Source organism: Teleogryllus oceanicus (assembly GCA_964035755.1). NCBI lineage: Eukaryota > Metazoa > Arthropoda > Insecta > Orthoptera > Gryllidae > Teleogryllus > Teleogryllus oceanicus. The sequence continues at coordinate 317,877,189 of CAXIVR010000001.1, read as the reverse complement.
TTCATCTTCGGTGATGTGATTGTGAAAAGCTATCCATTGTAGTTCAGTATATTTAAAATGTTGACATAAGTAAAATGTGTCACTTCTCTGAAATCTGAGTTTTTGGTGTCAGCTGAAATTTAATTGATACAATTATCTGTGAATTCGAGTAGCGTAAGCAGAATTGGATATCGAGTTTCAATATATGACTGTAGAAACGAATTATACTACTGTCTAAATTTGTTGATAGAAATTAAAGTAGTAAATGGGATGCAAAGTCAAGTTCAGGAAGTTTGACATTAGTTTACAATGAGTAATTATATACAGAGTGAATCACACGAGCCAAATTTTCCACTTTGTCAATTTTCTTCCCAACCATGAATGATCGCCCGGCCTTTGTAAGTATATAGTGTCTTGTCAGCAAGTAGATTAGTTTGCGTTAAATAAAAATTCGACTAGACATCAATTACAGGCAATGGAAGTAGGGTGTTGTGATCACGAGGCCCACATACTTACCACTAAATCTTTTCTCTGAACACTATAAAACTAGTACTTGTTTCCCATACGTCACATAAGTGCAATCACAGCTACAAAAGATTAAATATACTTCCGCGGCTTGAAGCGGTGGAAGCTGCTCTTTGAATCGTATGAAGGTTTGGCCGAGCTTCTAGTGTACCTTGAAGACTGTCTTTATCTGGAAACGTATGCCATGTTTTGTGTCTTTTCAGTATTTTTAATTTTAATCTTGCTGTTTCAATTTGCCCTCCACCTGTTCTATCAGGACCTTTCCCCTGATTGCTGAAATCAAGCTGAGGACAGCACATATAGTCTCTGGTCGAGAGATCCTAGAGTATGAGACTCGAAAATGGTGGATTTTCGACACTCGTACATTGTTAGATCGAGTTCGGCCGCTGTCTGGAGGAGAATTCGAACGGCAGGCTACTCAGAACGACAGATTTCCATGGTTTCTTCTATCAGTGTGAGGAAGCAGTACCTTAAGCAATGGGCCCCGAAGCACGAGAAGTCTTTCCTTTCTCATCCCTTTTCCAGCCTCCCTCATCTCTCAATTACACACACACGCAAACATTTACATGCACGACACTACCACTATCGTTGCTAGAGGAGCGGTTTTCGACCAGACAGTCCGGTTTTCTTCATTTTTGTCCGCTCAAAGAATCTTTGTAAACCTGACAAAAGATTGTCCGGTTTTAGAGAAATTTCATCAAATTCGTTTCTTCCCTTAAATGCAACTCCATTTATATCTGGTGGACTTTTTTCAGGAAAGGAGCACCAAATTTGTTGAAAATTGTGCTGTTTGTCTGTTGTATTTCAATGCTTTTGTGGAACGACTCTTTTGCGTAATAGGAAATGAATAAACTGACGAACGAAATCGTCTCGTCGTAAACACTGTAAAAAGTGAATTGCGCGTTTTCTTCAGTATCAACTATAGTTGAACTGAGTTCAATGATGCCATCTCAAGCAGTGAAATCTTTTGTAAAAGCAGTGCTAACAAATGCTAAGTATATAGAAAAGTGTATTTTAAACTTTTTCATTGTCAGTAATTTCTGAATTATTAAAAATTAAATAGTTAAATAAAAATCCCTTTTTATTTCGGCAACTACCACACATGTCGGGAGACATGTCCTCTAGGGAGTTTAGAGCTTGTCCCAGCTGCTTGGATCTTCGCTGGCCGAGACACCTTGTGGGGGAAATTCCCGCTAGCCTCCCAGTAGGCAAACTCTCACGTTCCTAGGCGAGGAACGCCGCCACCTCCAGCAATATAACAGGTACTATACGTAGGAGTCAAATTAATTCGCAATTGACGTGCCCGGAAACAGGAAATGATCGTTCTGTCCGTCTATCCATCCATCTAAATCAAATCCGCCCTCTCCTCATTAAGGTTCTAATTCACGATAAAAATGTTGTAGTGTATTATAGCGCGTTGAGTTTGGTTGGAATTTTCATGCGGTCTGCCCACTGCTAAATTGTCATCGAACGACATTAGTTCTCTCACTACAAGATGTATTTAGTACATTCCTTCACATGTCTAAAATGCAAATTGTGACAAGTGAAACAATTTGTTGATAAGACTCTATTTTGTTTGAAATAAATAGATGCTTAGAAGATGAAAATAAAATAATGCACGAAATGTCTTCTTTAACGTTACAATTCTGACATACGTTCAAAACTCTCGTCTGACCGTAGATCGGAGAAACCACGGAAAACTAATGATCGGAGCTGCTAGCCGCTGGAATTCTCCCACAGTGGTAGAATTCGATCTGGCTATGTAGCTATTACCTTCCTGGTCTAGAACCTCCTGTTTGTGGGAATTCTGATTGGATGTTGTTGACGTTCTTATAAGAAGAAATAAAAGAGGTCATCTTCGTCAACATATCAGCTTTATTAAGATAGCCGGCTTTCGACGGCTTTGCCGTCATCGTCAGTCTACAGAGTACAGAAAGATACAAAAAAATTTATAAATAAATACCCAAAAAGATAGAAAAAATTAATTAAATTACAATTGATGGATAACTCTAAAATATTTAGTTACAGATAGATAAAATTTCAAAAACGGAAAGGGGGGATGCAACGGGAGGATTAGTAGCAGTTCAAATTAAACAAAAAATCAATACAGAAAGACACATTGTATGATTGCAAAAGTTAAGGAACATATAGCAGATAAAATTATAAAAATTAATTGCGGCGGGGTGGCCCAGAGAAAATGTGACACGGGGTTTTTATTGCTTTCCGGAGATCCGGCGGAGGTTGGAGGGTCGGAGGAGGTCTGTTTAGTGTTCTCTTGGAAATGTCTTAGGAGGCGGGGGAGTCAGTTAGGGACGTCGGGGTGTGTAAAATTATTAGTAGAGGGGACAGAGGGAAATTAGTTTAATCATTGAGAAGGGCCTCAGATTTCTGTTTGGCTTGAAATATGTGAAAGATTTCTAAAGCACTTCTGTTCCAGAATTTATTTTCTATTTCAAGAATTTTGATGTCTGAGTCTGGGTGGAAAGTATGGCCTGCGTTTATAAGATGTGTAGCAAAGTGCGATTTGTTTGTGTTGTGCTTCCATGCATGTAAATGTTCTTTAATTCTGGTATTAAAGCTTCTACCTGTTTGTCCAATGTATTTAGCCTCGCAATTGTGGCAGTGTAGTTCATAAACTCCTGATTTCGCCATGAGTGAGGTGGTGTTGCGAGGTGAAAGTAGCTGTTTGAGGGATTTGTGTGTGGTAAAGAAAAAGTGAAAATTGTATTTGTGAAGAATATGGGCTACCTTCTGAGATATTTTTCCAAAGAACGGAATAGAAATAAATTTTGATGGTTTCTGGGTGAATGGGATGAGGCTTGTATACGTTTTCAGTTTCTCCTTATTTAATTTGCGGCGTAATATGTTGTCAACGAGAGTGGTACTGTATCCACTGGCGGTAGCTGAACACGCACCATTAAATACAAAGCTACCGCCAATGGATACAGTACCATTCTCGTTGACAACATATTACGCCGCAAATTAAATAAGGAGAAACATTAGCATTAGCATTAGAAGTAGCATTACATAAATTTGTCGATGTACTACTGTATAATAAATGAAAACAGATATCCTTTTCGCATTTATCTTAAAAAATCTGGCGAATATGAACCTTATTAGAATAAGCACTTGCTATTTAAGATTTAAGTCTTAGGTTAATAAGACATTAGATATATATGCTTACATATATAATGAACAAGTGTGTCAATGTACAGTGAACAATATATTAATCGTTAAATTAAAAAAATCCTCGCATTATGCGATTTAGGCTGAAATTACATGCATTGTTAACGAATTATTTTGCCGAAACGGTTAGGTCCTTCGCAATTTGCCATTTTCGTCATGTGTTTGATAAGTATGAACTTTTCTGACTTATCATAGTTTTACTTCGCCGTTACTTAATCTTTTAGGGTGATATTAACATGATTCTTGGGATTTTGGTGACAATAAAGTATTGCAGTTTTATCAGGCAGATAAAGGCATGTTAATCACCTACTTTACCGTATGTAGTTGAGAGTCTACAGCTGAAGCTTGCGTTCATACGTCCGATTGTTAGGTTATAGAAATCGAGCATTTTCTGAAGACGTACGTGTTCCTTGGCAAAAGCAGACACGTATGTATATTTTAAGGTCGAGCAAAATAGTTAGGGATTGGTTGTGAAAGTATTTAACGGACGAGGGCGACAACTTCAGTTTGGAGCTCCTCATTTCTATAAATTTTGTTCAAAATGTAGCACTTTTTAGAATATGATTTTATTTTCTCTTGAAATACAGTCTGCTCGCACTTGTTGAATTGCTTTAAAATGCGATGCTATCAGTGTGTGGTGATTTTTTCGATAAACAGAGTAAAATTGCCTGCCAAAAATGTTTGATTCGCGGGGTGGCACGGTTTCACTTGCCCCGCCTGGATCCGCTGTTAAGTCGGGCTTCCCGTCTTGCAAAGCGAGTTTGCGCTGGGGCGTTGCAGTGGCAGAGCCGAGAGACGCAGCCAATCGCGGTGGCCAGTCGACGGCTGGTGACCTTGGTGCGCGCTCGTCAGCTGTCCAACCCTCGCCTCCCTTCGCCCGACGCCCGACGCCCGCGCAGCGCCCGGCAGGCAGCCTCTGCAGGGGGACGCATCGCCCGGCTCTGCTTCTCCCCACGCAGGTAACTATCTAAGACTCACTCAACAAAATATACCAAAGAGTGAGAGAAAGAAAGAACGAGAACGTATTCTTTCTTTCTCTCGGTCCTTTCTGGCTGTCCTTTTTCGTCTACTTTCTTTATTTTTCTTTCTTTCTTTCTTTCCTCTTTTTACAGGCAGAGTTTAGCTAATTCTGGCTGTCTCTGCAATTAATGTTTTGTGTATGCTCTGCTCTGTATGAATGTTTTTTATGAATTTATTTATTTATTTATAAAAGGTCGCTATTCGTTACGTGTGAGGGAAAAGTACAATCTGTGCCAGTTTCCTTTATCTCCGAAATCCCTCCAAGCTCTTGTGCAATAGAATTATGAACTATGGAGAAAGATAATGTGATTGTACAGTTAACGAAACATCTAAATTCCCACCGGGAGCGGTAGCTCAGTGCATCAACTGATGTCACTGGAGCGCCTCTGATCGGGAGGTCCTAGGTTCGAGTCCTACGGCGGCAGGATTTTCGACACTAGCTTTTCAGCTAGGTCGAATTCAGTTGCTGTCTGGAGGGGCCGGCAGCTCTGATTGATTTTTTCGTGTTTCCGGGCGCGTCGACTGCTTCGGTCATTAGTCCCGTTAGTGTATTGCATGTATTTTTCTCGGGAGATGGCGGTGATCTTCTCACGCTGGATGGCGAGATCCGGCACCGACCTACCGTCGGCTAGTGGGGTTTCCCCCTAACCAGGACTCTCCCACCAACGGGGCACCGCCCCAACCGCGACAAGCTCTAAGCTCCCGACCGGTCTCCCGGAATATGTGATAGTGTGGTGCATGTTAGTGTAAGTGTGTGTGTGTGTGTAAGAGGAGAGGATAGGAAGAGGAAGGACAAGGAAGAGGAATGACAGATCGCGCGCGGTCCGTGGCCCGTTTGGTAGGGTACTGCTCCGGCATTCGCCTGGTGTTGATCGGAGAAACCACGGAAAACTACCGTGGAAAAGCTAGTGTGGAAAATCCTGTCGCCGTCAGGACTCGAACCTAGGACCTCCCGGTCAGAGGCGCTACAGTGACATCAGTTGATGCACTGAGCTACCGCTACCGGTAGAAATATTTGATACTTTAGTTATATCAATTCGTTTTAATAAAATACTTTTGATTAAATATTGGTCTATAGATTTAATATACTCGTAAAGACCAAACTTAAACATTTTATTTTTCATAATTCTTTTTACATTGATCTCCGTGCAATTACAGTGAGAAACATATTTGTTTAAAATACTTTAAAAGGGAACTTGTCCTGTTATCTGTTCGAGGCCCTTGCACCACATCGCACGAAATTACTGGTGTATATTTAAACTTCGTCCCAACATGTCACTGTTCAATGCTATTCACGGATTAGGGTATAAAATCAATTCTAGTTGCGATTTAATAAATCGATTCACAAATTACAATACATAACACAAATGACGCATTCTTTAATGATGTTCTTGCCCATGACGCTATTGCTAGACTTGGGTAGTGTTCTGTAAAGATACACCAAACTTTGCCTGTGGCAAATTCCCAAATTCTGCGTTACCACAAGGTTTAATCCAATCGCCACGAATTATTGGTCAAAGGAGATCTCGGAAAAATGCGTTGTGGGCGCGAGTTATTGCGTGCTAGACGTACCATTTTCACACACAAACTTCCTTTCAGAACAATATTCAGTCATACGAACCTTAACGACATCGTTTCTGTGCAACTGGCTACAGATGGTTCTTCTTTACTTCTTCTTTACTATTAGCTATGGCTGCAGTTATAACATTGCACAATACTGGCAGACAAGTGATTGGCCACTATTGTTAGCCTGTATTACCAATTGTTGTTTTATTATTATTATTATTATTATTATTATTATTATTATTATTATTGTTTGTACGAGTTTATTATTGTTTCTGGACAACGTGAATAAATAATTCACTGAACAAAAGCATGCGCGTGTTTATTATTAAGAGCATTTTGATACCATTCAGATCTAGCGATGTATTTGTATGAGAAATGCAGTGACATCTGAGAATATGTCGTCCTCCGTTTGCAGGTGTACGTGTAATAAGTGCACATCGCCCCAGAGGTTCTTCTGAAAATCACAAGCCGTGGAACAAGCCAATCTAGGTGGGTAGTGCCTTAGCATTTCTTAACATTACCAACTTCACGATAAGGCTGAATGTGTATGGCTGAGATGTATAGCGATCTTTCCGTAAGGCAATGATTAATTTCGTTACCTTCGTTTCGCATCATTCAAATCCTTCAATCCTTCAATATTCCTTCATTCCTTCAATATTTTGTTTAAACAATAGAAAATTACAAGTGATATATTTTTGTGAAATATCTTATTGTCTGAATTGTTTGTGCGTACATATCTCATTGAACCGTTCATTTGCCTTGTAACGCGTTCATCAAATATTTCCTTCCATTATACCTTATATTATTACGTTCGATTGGTTGGTTGGTTGATTAGTGCTTCCGGGGGCGCGTCAACAGCTTTATATCAGTCATTAGTCCCGTTAGTGTAGAGCATATTTTTCCTCGAGAGATCGCGGTGATCTTCCCCCGCTGGATGGCGAGATCCGGCGCCGACCTACCGTCGGCTAGCGGGGTTTCCCCTTAGGACTCTCCCACCAGCAGGGCAGCACCCCAGCCGGAACAAGCTCCAAGATCCCGATCGGTCCCCCGGAATATGTGGTAGTGTTGCGCATGTTACTGTTAGGGGAGAGGATAGGACAAGGAAAAGGAAGGAAAGATCGCGCGCGGTTCGTGGCCCGTTTGGTTCGGTACTGCTCCGGTATTCGCCTGGTGTTGATCGGAGAAACCACGGAAAACTACCGATCAGAGCAGCTAGCCGCTAGAATTCTCCCCCAGACAGCGACTGAATCCGACCTAGCTGAAAAGCTAGTGTCAAAAAATCCTGCCGCCTTCGGGACTCGAACCTAGGACCTCCCGGTCAGAGGAGCTGCAGTGACATCAGTTGATGCACTGAGCTACCGCTCCCGGTTTTACATTTGAAACTACCCGCATTTTTACTTTCTCGCTTAGGAGTGAAGAGAACTATATGAAATGCTGCGTGGAAGAACGGGGAATTTTCGGCAGAAAACTCTTATTACAGGGCCGTGGTAACGAAAAAGTGGATAAATCCAGTTACTTACTTTAGAAAAAGACTTCTGTCACGTGATGTAGCCAGTACCCGTGTTTCGTGGGTCCTTCGTACCGAAAAATCGAATGATATCAAAATGCCTGTGTGTCCGTCAGTTTGTGAACAACGCAACCGGCTAAACCGTTCAGACGATTTTCTACGATTTTTTTTAATTTGTTGCGTCTACATCTTGACGCAACGCGTCTCCAAGCCCCTTAAGGGACGTTGAGCGCTTTAAACTTGGGAGTAATCCTCCATTAATGTGCTTTTTACTTTTTTTAATAATTGTCAAGTCTCGTCACGTCTCGTCACGTTTCGTCACGTCGCAGTCAGTCAGTGCCTTTTATCCCTTCGGCCAGGGGCTCGACGCCGTTAGATCCCAGGGTTTCTGGCCGGTCACCCAACCACGAACCGCGAGTCTCGAATGCGCTTAACCTTCGTGACTTCACGGAGCGTAGTAAACGCATTCGGCTAGCGCCGCCGGCGCTAGCCGAATATTCCCCAATCGCTCTGGCTGATGTCGCGGCCCCACCCCGATATTTTAATTTTCGGGGTGTACTTTACATGAAGCCCTTGAGACATTTTCAAACTTTTCAAAAAAACGGCTCCATCGTTTTTTATTAAATTGTGTTGTTGGATAGTGTGAAGGACGTTTAAGAGAATGGTGCAGGTCTCACGATCGTTAATATCCGTGATTTTTCGTAAATTGCAAAAATTCAAAACAATGGAGTCTTCCTACGACTAAAATATTAAAAATAGAAAATTTTCTCTTAATGCCTGTTCCGTAAAGATAAATTTTAAAATAAGGTCTGGTACAATTTTTCGAAAATTTGAGTCATTTTTGCATAATTGTCCGTGAGAAAACAGGCGAGAAAGTAGGTGGCGGTTTAGCACTATTACGTACGTAAGTGTTCCCGATCAGAGCTGTAGCCCTTCGGAAATATAGGGCGAGAAGTTATAGGAGGAAAGAGTTAGAGTGGAAGATACAGAGAAAGTGTATCGGAGAGAGTTTTGCTGAGAGACGTGAGAGGGGGAGAGAGAAGCAGCACTGGCTTTGCAAGATGTGTAATTTCAGGTGGTAAAAAAGCTCCCCAGCGTGTTAGAAGCTAAACACCTGAAATTACACAGACAATTATAATTAGAGGTCGGGTTTTGATGACCTAAAACATCGACAAAGTTATCTAAAAAATGCTATTAAAATGTTTTTAAAAATCCCACAAAGCAAAGAAAAATGACGTAAAAATGTGTTCAAAACCAGTTTAAATGAACAACTTAAACTGTTAGATATGTTACTGAAGTAATTGAGGTTTTTTCTACATGTTCAAGTGAACTCGGCTTTCAAACTTTAAGTTTGGACTGTTTTTTTTACCAGAAAATCTGTCTTTAGTTATCCCGAAATCGGCTGAACCGCCAATGACGCTGACAGGCGTAACAGAAACCTTAGATTATATACTCACAATGGCCGACATTACAACTTCTGAACGAAGAAATCAAATGGGCTGCAAGTTATAGGTGTTCAGGAATACACTGGAGAACATTTGTTGCATATCGTAAATATTATTTATCATTAAAATGACATTGAAATCGATGAAATCAGGAAAAAATGCATTAAAAAGTACGGGAAATGTTAAAAAATGACATATAAAATGGGTCATTTCATTTTGTAATAACATAAAATAAATGCCTATTGTAAATGGCGTTATTCTAAAGTGAAAAGAAAAAATGACATTTCATTAAAACCCGCCCCCTATTTATAATATTTTTGTTTAGGTTTTATTTAAATAGGAGGTGAGAGCTTGACTAAATGTCAACAATAGTTTAATACAGAGAATTGTATGCACGGCTGTGTGTGCATAGTCGGCCCAGATACGTGTGCCCCGTGCTTTCTCCGCTGGCATACCACATTCGCAGCAGGCGCGTCATCGCCAAGACATTGGAGCCCCATGGGAAAGGGACCGGAATGAAAGAAAGAATTCCCTACGTCAGCTATATCAGAGGCTCTGAAAATGCATGCTTTCAGGGTATGTGGTAGACTTGTAGGAGGTCCCTGAACAACTTCTTTGGTATGTTTGAAGCAAAAATGTATCACTTAACTGGAATGTTAGTGCTTGCTCCCTCATTTTTGTACGTGATTATATTGTAAATTTACTTATTTTATTAAAAAAAATACTCCGGAATTTAGTTTAATCATTTAGCCAGACAATAAGTGAATGAGTGAGTGGAGAGACAAGTGTCACTCAGCCGGGAGGTCGTAGGTTCGAGTCCTGACGGTGGCAGGATTTTAGACACTGGCTTTTCAGCTAGGTCGAATTCAGTCGCTGTCTGGAGGAGAATTCTAGCGGCCAACTGCTCTGATCGGTAGTTTTCGGTGGTTTCTCCGATAAACACCAGGCGAATGCCGAAGCAGTACCCTACCAAACGGGCCACGGACCGCGCGCGATCTGTCCTTCCTCTTCCTTTCCTATCCTCTCCCCTTACACAAACTTACACTAACATGCATTACACTACCACATATTCCGGGAGACCGGTCGGGAGCTTAGAGCTTGTCCCGGCTGGGGCGGTGCCCCGCTGGAGGACGAGTCCTGGTTAGGGGGAAACCACACAAGCCGACGCCGTATCTCACCAGCGGGGGAAGATCACTGCCATCTCCCGAGAAAAGAACATGCACTACACTAACGGGACTAATGACCGAAGCAGTTGACGCGCCCGGAAACACGAAAAAATCAATCAAGCAAAAAAAGACAAGTGTGGAAGTACTAGTCAAGAAAGTTCATTTTGAGGTAATTCAAGTTATAACGGTTGATTAGATATTACCTAAAAAAACTCTTGAGATTTAAACAATTTTCTTATTTCAGAAATGCTGTATCAAGTCATACGATTATGTTCTGAGAAATAATTTGCGATAAAAACCTTATTAAAAATATGTAACAATTTAAACAGAAACTGTGGACTAGGACTGTTTTTCTTGTCAACGAATATTTTGCAACCAAATTTCTGGTAGACCACTCGGAGCGGAGAGTTCTGATGGGGAAAAATGGGGATGAAGGATCGCCTGAGAATCCCACATTGTTCGACGCCGCCTTTCGCGTACTAGCGGGTGAGAAACACCGGTCTCACCGGATTTATTGATTTATTCATTCAAGTTTCCCAGCAGATTCCACGTGAATCATTTGTGGCATTAGCCCCGTTTCTGTAACTGATATTTTATCTGAGAGGTGGCGGTGCTCCTTCGCCGCTCGATGGTGTGATCGGTGCTGTTCTGTGTGTCGACCTGTGGGGGATTTCTCCCTCCAAGAATTACAGCGGGGTACCGCCCCAGGCGGAACAAAATTTAGGATCTCGACTGTTTTCCAGATAAGTGTGGTAGTGCATTGCATGTAATTGTGTGTGAGTAGGGATAGATATGAGGATAAAGGAGAGGAAGGAAAGATCACCTACTCCGGCATTCGCTTTCTATTGATCGGATCAAGGAAATCAAGGAAAATTACGGATCAGAGCAGCCGGCCACTAGCCACCGCGACCGTTAAGATTCGAACCTTATAACCTCCCGGTCAGAGCCGCAGCAGAGGCAGCAACATTGCTGACGCGGAGCTAACTCAGCCACTTCCTGTAATTCAACATGCACTACACTTAAGGTGTTAATTATAGCCCTTGCCCCGCCGAAAATAATAAGATAATAAGCGTAAACAAAGATTTTCTTAATTATTGTAATCAGTACATCTTATGCAATTCCCCCCAATTACACTATATTTTTCTGCCAGGTCAGCCTAATACTAACACGCGAAACTCACTGAATGGATACTCTGATTGGCACGAAATTTTACCAGCGTGTTCAGCAACTTTCAAAGCACATACATATAAATACTGGTATTTAAGTGGTATTACTATCTTTATATGTTAAGTGTTATAAAGAATTGCAAGTAGAGTTTTTACAGAATTAGTATTGGCACATTTCACAACCTGCCGCCAATTGAAGTGCGGAGATCATCAGGTGCCGCGCCGTCTTGCAGTGGTAAAGGTTCCCACAAACCGACGCCGTAGATTCGCAGCGGGTGCGGCTGAGAAAGTTTCGCGCTAGATGTGGCGGCAGAATTCGTGGAACCGTTCACACCGGAGCGTCAATTATAAGTCAGCGTTCGGTGACGGTTTTCATCCAACATAGAAGAGGCGCTCACTTCTATCAATGCAGAGATAGACATGTCAAGTTATTCATAGTACGTTTTCTGAGCACATGCAGTGTGTAAGTATTTTTCCTTCTTTATTTACAATTTTCCCTCGAATTGCTAAAATCTCATTTGAAAACGTAGAAAAAGGGTCCCTAATTTTGACTTAGAAAGGAAAAAGTACGGAAAATTTCACCCCTTGATGCCACAAAGAATGAATGTACAAAATTTTACGAACATTTTTTAAATCGAAGTTTAATGCTATTTAAAATTAATTAAATTACTGAACACGATTAGAAGTATTTTTTTCTGACCGTTCTGTCGTGTCAGATTCACTGGCGAGCTGAAAACATTTGAGACTGACGAGTCTTTGTGTGTGTGGTTTCCGCAGAGAAACTGTAGCGGCAGCGGGAAAAATGCGTCCGACCGCGAATGGAAATCCGCAGCGAATAATACGCTGCCAATCCGCCGCACCGCCGCTCGCCAGCCGCGCAGGTCTGAACCTTCTCATAAGCCAACAGGTGTCGCAAAATTTCCGTTGCTGTCGTTCTGCGTTAGCAACGGATGTTCCGCGCCGGTCTCTGGGAGCCTCTAAGCCACGCCGCTGCTATCAGCCTATACTTGGGTTTTCGTAATGTGACGGCTGAGGGCATTATCTTCAAGATGGAATACGCCCCGGCTTTTCGCGTCTTTCTCGGTGGTGTCGCTAGAGACGCTTGATCTGCAGGACAGCTTGATGCGGTCGCGATCATTCCACGTCTTGCGGCAGGACCGGGAAAGACGTAGAAACCGGTAGCGGTAGCTCAGTGCATCAACTGATGTCACTGCAGCGCTTCTGTCCGGGAGGTTCTAGGTTCAAGTCCTGATGGCGGCACGATGTTCGACACTAGCTTTTCAACTAGGTCGAATTCAGTCGCTGTCTGGAGGAGAATTCTAGCGGCCGGCTGCTCTGATCGGTAGTTTTCCGTGGTTTCTCCGATCAACACCAGGCGTATGACGGAGCAGTACCCTAACAAACGGGCCACGGACCGCGCGCGATCTTTCCTTCCTCTTCCTTGTCCTATCCTCTCCTCTTACACACACACTTACACTAACATGCACTACACTACCACATATTCCGGGAGACCGGTCGGGAGCTTAGAGCTTGTCCCGACTGGAGCGGTTCCTGCGAGTCCTGGTTAGGGGGAAACCCCACTAGCCGACGGTAGGTCGGTGTCGGATCTCGCCATCCAGCGGAGGAAGATCACCGCCATCTCCCGAGAAAAAAACATGCACTACACTAACGGGACTAATGACCGAAGCAGTTGACGCGCCCGGAAACACGAATTTTTTTTAAATAAATCAAGACGTAGAAAGTCGTGCCATATTCCATCTTGAAGATAATACCCTCAGCCGCTACGTTACAAAAACCCAAGCATGCCTGTGGGCAGGGCGTCCATTGAATCGGAGAGCACTGCAGGCCACCGACGTGTCAGCCTCCCGAACGCACCCCGTTCCAGGGCGTGCAGTGGTGCGGCCGTGCCGCGCGGCGGAGGCGGCGTGGGAAGGGACCTGCCGCTTCTCGGAAGCGCGAGCCTTCCACAAACGGGGCCCAGGCCCGGGAGCCAGAGGGTGTGCGCACGGTTGGCTAGAATCCCAAAAAGCTGGCCATAATAGAAAGAGTTGTTCCATGCGTACCAAAGTTAGTGTGTATAGGTTATGAAAATTGCTACTTATGAATATGATATCAAAAAGTGAAAAAATAATGGCGGATCCAAGATGGTGGGCAAATATATGAAAAACTCAGGCGATATTGCTTCATCATCTTATTTGTTGATTCCTGAGCATTCCCTCATAGTTAACCGATAGGTAAAATGGCCGAAGAAATAATGTCTGGTCCGTGGATCAACAATCTATGGAATGAATGATTTCTCAAAGATTGGATAATAGTAATTGCGGCGCGGCGACATTTTGTCCTTTTCTAAATTATTCATCCCACTGTGAAGGGGAAATTGTTGTTTCTGTTCTTTTTCTACTAATTATATTCTTTACAATGCTTCTAGGCATCGAATATAATTTAAATTGTACAATGTAGCTAATAATTAATTAATTTTATTGTCATTTTTCAAGATGTCTCAATAACGACATTTTATAAGTATCGCTTAAAACGTAGCTCAAAATCGGAGTCGGCACTTGTCGGTGGATTTGAAGGTTAATTTACAAAGGTAAAAATATATGCTTACGGACACTGAAAAAGAAAGCGGAATGTCGCGGAATTCGTAATTTATCTCTGTTTTTAAGCACTTTTGACAATGCTCTTGTGACTTTTCTGGTATTCAGTAAATTTACCGAAAAATGTATAATTATGATATAATAATTATGTAAATGTTTTCAATTACCTGGTAGAACACCTTGCATATTGAATATATATATATATATATATATATATATATATATATATATATATATATATATATATATATCGACAAGACTATTTTGTACTCTCGCGCACTGCTAACAAAGAATTGCCAACTTTGACCTGGAATACAACGGACAAAATGAACCGCTGAAAGCCCGCACAGCCGGCATTCAATAAGCCCAACATTACTGTAGACAACCTGATTGTCCAACATTCCCATCTAGAAACTCTTTTCCCTTTCTGGCCAAGTTATTGAGATTCTAGCACACCGTGCGGCGGCACAAGTTTCCACTTCTTAATTGATTAATTTTCGCTGTAATTGTAAAATTTCATGTCAATTAGTGTATCGAGCATGGTGAGTAATGCGAGTTAGAGTGCACCAAGGCCCATGAATCATTTGAAGAGTAATAAAATTACCGATAGAGGGTAGAGGAAAAAGCACAGATACTCACTGGTGTTCAGGTACTTCTGAAACAAAATAGAACATACAGAAATGTAGTCTGGGGTCCAAATCCGCTTAATGAGTCTCTCCCGACTTTCCTTACTATTCCTTCAACAAATATTAATAACGGAACTAAATAAAGAAATAACGTTTCTTATCCAAGGCAAGGAAATTCACATTCGTTTCGTTTCTGTAGAGAAGGGAAGCTATCTTCAAGGTTCTGTTCATTCTCTTACGAAACTAAATTCGCGCGACTTTCGTTTCCTTACTTATGACGAAACTAAACTCACGAGAAAATAATTTAGTTACTGCGGTGCAGAAACGAAACGTTGAGTTTCGTTTCTGTTGTCATCCTTGGAAAATAGTTTACATTATTGAAGAAAGAAATGTGATAAATGAGAAATTCGGATTTCACGTCACACATAACATCATTTCTCTTCAAATGTAATTTTTTCCCTTCAAATATGTCAAACATTGATATTAGACAGAAAGCAAAAAAAAATACCAAACTATTTTCTTTCGTGAAAATTAAGAATGTATAATATAGAAAATGAGTGACGTAACTTTTGCATCTCCTGCAGTTTTTGAACGGTTGAAGTAATTGCTATAAATTTTCACGGAAGTGCGTGAGGGAATGGGGTAATTGATTCATGTATCCATTTCTATTTTATCACTTGTATTTTACGAGATATTGGGTTTACTTTCTCGTCTATGTACGTACAGTGTATATACATAGTATAGAGAACGTTATGCAATACCGCGGAAAATCGATTTCGAGATTTCAATGGAAAACACGTTTTGTGGTCCCCTGATACCGAAACAGTGTTTTTTTGTTGCTTTTCAAAACCTCCGTCCGTCCTAATACGTAAGATTCTTTTTCAAAATGGATATTCACCGATCGATCTGGATCGACTCGAGGCACTGCGATTTTGAAAAAAAATTCCAAATTTTGGAACTACTTTACACGAAGTCCCCCGGATATTTCCAAAATTTTCTTAAAACAGCTTTGGAGAGGTGGCTCAGTGCATCAAATGATGTCACTGCAGTGCCTCTGTCCGGGAGGACTTAGGCTCGAGTTCCGACAGTGGCAAGGCTTTCGACACTAGTTTGGCAGGTAGGTCGAATTCAGTCGCGGTCTGGAGGAGAATTGTACAGGCCAACTGCTCTGATCGGTAGATTTCCATGGTTTCTTCGATCTACACCAGGCGATTACTGGAGCAGTATCCTAACAAACAGGCCATAGACCGCAGAGGATCTCTTCCTTGTCATATCCTCACCCCTATCACACTGGCAGGGAGACCAGTCGAGATCTCAAAGCTTGTCCCGTCTGAGGTGGTGCCACGCTGGTGGAAGATATCTGTTTGACCGAAAACTAACGAATAAGAAGAAAATTAATACGAGAAAGTCTGTGCCATTTTGTAACACCACTAGTTCAGTCTATAATGGCGAGCGTAAAGAGCCGAATCCAATGACATACATATTGTCATAAGTTAGATAAGCATTTTACTTTTTCGTATACAAACGTATATACGGAGTAATATGCGTAGTATAGAGAAAGTTTTGTAATGCTGCGGAAAATCGAATTCGAAATTTCGAAGAAAATACAGGTTTTGGTGACCCCTGACACAACCGTTTACAGGTTTAAAATATAGCCTTTTGTTCAGACGTTATCGGTAATTCCCATATGAAAGTGCTGGGATCTATTGAATTTTCCTATTAGTATTTTTCGATACATTATGCGTAATGAAATATATTCCTTAAAGATAGATTTTGAAATAAGGTAATGTACATTTTTCCGAAATTTTAGTATTTTTCCGTAATTTTTCGTGAAAGTACGGGCAAGAAATTACGTGCTGTTTTAGCACCGCTAGTTACTTTCTCGCTACGGAATAGAGAACAGGTTATGTAATCCTGCTAAAAAAAGGCGAATTTTTGGCAGAAAAACTCTTTATTACAGAGCCCTGCTAATGAAAGAAAAATGGATAAATGCACTTGCTAAATATAGAAAAAATTCATTAACACGTGGTGTAGCAAGTACCCAGGTTATGTGGGTCCTTGATATCGAAAATTCGAATGACAGCAAAACATTTGTCCGATGT